>RJWT010049086.1:0-11056 GCA_004365215.1 Cuniculus paca
AGGTAGAGCATAACTAAGTGTAAATTCAGTGTTTACATTTCTATTAGATAAATGCAGCCATTCACAGTTGAGGTACACATTTTGCCCTGTTACCTTTTCATTACTTGTACAACTTGTTTGACTTTTCAAGACTTGACGGATCTTTAAAAATTTGTTTTGTTTTGCTATTTTTTCATTTGTGTAGTTTCATAAAGGCTTACAAGTTGTCAAACACTAAACACGCCTCATAAAATTCTGTCAGGATGTTTACTTATACTTGGTATTATATTACTTTTTAATCTTCTTTTCTCGGGAGTCTCTGTTGGTTAGACTGGAAAGCCTTTATAGACAGATGAATCTGTTATTGTACACAGTGTTATTCAACAGAAATGAAATGAGGAATCAATCCCAGCAGTGTTCATCTTTGACCTAGCTAGCACTCTGAGACAGGATTGCAAGTTCAAGCCCAGCCTGGGCTACTAAGAAATTTAGCTAAACCCTGGACACACACTCACAGACACATGCACACCAACACACACACACATATGCACAGGTGTGCACATACACATGAAATCTGAGATCACATTCTTAAACTAAAAAGTTCTAGGAGTCACATTTTAGTAAAAATGTATTCTGTTTAACCAATATACCCAAAATACTATAATTTCAACATATAATTAAGTAGTTTTGCAATGCACAATACCAAGAGGAGTGATCAGCAAACCTGTGGGCAAATAGTACCTGCTACCTGATGTTACTACAGAAGCACAGCCACAGCCATTTGTTATTCCTTATCCATTGTTGTTTTGTGTTGGTATGACAGAGTTTTCCATCCCATAAAGCCGGAAATATTTACTCTCTTGTTCTTTATAGAAAATGTACATTAAACCTTGGCTTCTAGCACACTCATTTTGGAATAGTCACATCTCAAGGGCTTGACAGCTGGATGTGACTCAAGGCCAATACATTGAATCTCTCTACTCCACAATTTTAGCCATCTCCCTCTACTCTCTATTGACTTATAGCCCAATATCCTACTCTTGTTCTTTGCTTTTAGTTTTTCTCCCACCTTTAATAGAGGTCCTATTCTAGTGTCTTGCTCAAAAAGGTATATGAAATCAAAATTTATTGACTTTCATGTTTATTGTGTCCTCAAAATAAATCAATATGTTGGTAGGTATAGAATTCCTGATTGAGAAACATTTGTTCCAAGCTTAAAACTTAGCAGTGTCTTTTAAGATTCAAGGCTACTGATAAAATCTGAGAATCCTTTGATTCTTGATCCTTTCTATGAGACTACATGTGTGATGTGTGTGTCAAGAGGTGATAAAACTTTATTTGTTCAGAATATTTAGAGTTTTCATAATATCTGGTCTCATTTTCTATTTATCAATACATACTTAAATTCCCTGTGTTCGTATCACTACTTTAATGATGCCTGGTGCTCCTTCACTTGTACTTCCTAAGTCGCTGCTTGCACTGTTTTATAAATGGTTTGGGATTACTTCATCCTTTATTCCTTATTTTTTTGTATACACTAAGTTGCCTTTTATTTTTCACACCTCTATGTAGGACAATTGCATATATAGTCTGTCAAGTCAGTTTCCTTATCTCTATCTACTTTGCAGCTTCTAAAATACATATATCTGTTTTGTTTTTTGTTGTTGTACATAAGTAAATGCTTGTAAACATCGTTAATGCAATACTCATCAGATTTGGAGATAGTGAATTTGTGTTTAATCTACCAATTTAATAGGAAAAATCCACTTGGTACTTTCTGATACCTTGTTTTCTCATTGTTATTATTGTGGTGAAAATAATACTGAATTTGTACAGTTGTTATGGAGATTAGAAATAACATCTTCCTGGAACAGTGTCTGTCACCTAGAAATTCCATAAAAATAAATCAAACAGCTGTACTAAACTTCTTAAGAACAAGAAATATGAGATATCAAGTTAGATAATACCAAGAGAGAAAGAAGTAGCATTGATTGTAATACTCAAACTTCTATTTTAAAATTGAAGTACAGATTCAATTCCACTTGACTTCCTTATCTCAGTTCTTCATAAGACTATTCATTACACTATGCAACTAACAGATTACACTATGACATATAAGTAGAACTCAGGCCAATTATGAATGAAAAGTAAAAAAGTTTGCAAAGGCTAGGATTTTTAAAAATAAATATGTATTCTTTAAATGAGCTGTGTAATCTCCTGTTTGCATAGTAGTTCAATATTCACCTTTCATCATCATGTTTAATACTATGCATTTTCACTGCTTTTCTGTTTCTCATAGGCTGGAACAGGTACGAGGCCAGATATGCACAATGATGGCCAATGGGGCTGTTCTCCCAACTGTGAGAGACACATGTAGATCCAGGAAAGAGCTTATGTGCTGGGAGTGAAAAGTGGATTTAACTGATGAAGAAACTACTCCAATCCCTGTTGGTTGAAGGGACCAACAGGAAATGCTGAACAAAAACAAAAATAAAGACAGGATTCAGAGTTTGTAGCAAAGAACAACTGGAGAGCAGACACAGAATCAAGATGCAGAAGACTGTTGTAGTCAGAGTTCACAAGAGGAAAGATTTAATACAGAACACATAATTTATAGGGTTATTTTATAATATTTTCCCAAAGAGTCAAATGCAAAAGAGTGCAGATCTGTTCACACAGTAGAGACACAAAGAATCCAGCTGAAGCCCTGGATTCCATGGCAATGTCCTCTGCAAGTGGAACTGGAGGTCTAGAGCCCATGACAATGTTTCAAGCAAGTTGGTAACAAGATTCTGCACTGAGAAGGTCCAAAGGTCAGTGGTGGAAGCTAGAAAGTCTGCACCAGCAGGATGAAGGATCTGTGCCAGCAGGCTGAGGGATCTATACTGGAGCCAGAAAACAATGCTCAATGTAAGGACCAGGGAGAAATGTAGCTGTCCTCAGCAACAGCAAGGACCCAAGCTCCTCCAACAGTGAGAATAGCCAAGTTCATATCAGGAAAGCCAGTGTAACAAACTTTTCCAGGAGAATCAACAGCTTACCATCTTTCCCTCCACTTCTCCTTTTATGCTGTTGGCAATAATCATCAGGTGAGCCTTCCACACCCAGCACCACGCTGACTCAGTTCAACTGAGTGTTACAAGTTAAGCATTGTTAATCCACCACACTTACAGCTAGATTCAGGAAATCTTTCACCCACTGTCTCAGTTACTTTTCTGTAGTTGCTGGGACAAAATAACTGACATCCAGAGTTAAAGGGGGAAGGATTTATTAAGCTCACAGTTTGTAGTGGTTTCAGTCCTTAAGTCTGGCTCCAAGGCAGGGTGGCATAGCAGAAGGGCAACAGTTCAGGGCAGTGGAACACAGAAAAAGCAGCAAGAGGAAAAGGGGAGAGATAAGCCTTTCCCTCCTTTGTATTGTATGCAGGGTACCCGCCCTAAGGCAGGTTTATCACTAACACCTCCATCCCAGCACTAGACAAACCAATTACGAACTCTGGATTCAGTCACCTGCCACCAAAAAGCCTGCCCCCATGACCACATGAGGCTTTGGGGCAACATCCAGAAACAAACAATAACACCCACCGTCAAATCTTTCCATGGATTGGTGAGAGTGCTATTCATTCTGTACCTACACACACACCATTTCCATACTTCATGTAGAGAAAAATGTACTTGATAATGAATTGATTTGTTTGTTTCAAATCTTGTCAAATCTGTTCTTCAAAGTCCATGGACAGCCTGCTTTTTGAGCCTAACCTTGTTTTAGAGAATTAGTTATTGTTTTTCCCAGGTGGTCCCTCTTCACTACAAGCGGTTAGGTTAAATTTCCTAATATCACTATTGTTCTGTCAGGGTTTTGCAAGGGAAATGAATATATACAGGACACATAATTTACAGAATTATTTTATAATAATCACCCAAGGAGTTAAATACAAGAAGTGCAGGAAATCTGTCCACACACTAAAGACCCTAAAAAATCCAGCTGAGGTCCCTGATCCCAGTGCAACATTCTACGTGAGTCCAGCTGAAGACCTTAAGTATATTCCCAAAGCACAGCTTGTGCACTATCAGGAAAAGTTAAAACTCAGTCTCACATAAAGTTTCTCAGAATTTTCAAAGTGATCTTGTTGTGACAATTTAAATGAATAAGCAAAAAAAGCTTAACAAATATCAAACGTGAATGAGAATCCTGAAAGCCATTTGAATAACGTGGTTAAAAGTATGACCCTGGAAATGTATAGCTTGCGTTCAGATCTCGCTTCACAGTTCATCAGCTGTGTGTCCACTGGCAGGATACTCAACTTGTGGGACTTCTGTCTCCTGATATCTTAAGTGAGGTGATCAGAAGGCAGCCTAGTTCATATGGTTTTTAGCAGATTTCCAGAGAAATAATTTTTAAAAAAAATAAATATTTCTAGTTCATCTCAAAATCCTAATATAATCACCAATCCTGTTATTGTAAAAACATGCATTGACAAAAAGAGCAATATTTGTGTCATGTTCACTACAAAAATATCTGCATACATTGAAAATAAAGAAATAGTAATCATAGAAAATATTTATTCTGTGGATAATACTTGGTGGATAACTGGGTTTGCAAATTGATTTTAGTAATTTTTTTGTTACTGGGACTTTAGAATCCATGGGATTAGCATGATTAAGTTCAATTTTTTTTAACTTACTAGACATGCCACTTATTAAATCAATGTCTTTAAAACATTTGAAAATCTTAGAATCCTTTTAAAAATAAGAAAAATTTTTGGTCCTTTCTCCAGCAGGAAAATGCATAAAAACAAATATGCACAAAATCAGTTATTCCAGGACTTCCATTTCAAAGAATTAATAGAAAAGTAGAATTTGAGTCGATGACTAGAAGCCAGTAAATGCAACAAATGCTATACAGTAATTACTATTTCACGTTGCAGAGTAGAGGTGTTTCTGTCATATAGTTCATGTGAGTAAAAAAATTCCCCCAAATAATTAGTAGTTAACAGAAGCTTAAATTAAATACCTTCAGTGAAACTAGAAATACACAGAAGAAAAAATACACAGAAGTAAAGATAAGAGATGCAGAGATGAAGTGCTCAGGCAAAAGTAGAGACAATGCAATTCTCCAAGTAAGTATCTTGCTTTGAGGGTCAAATTCATGCTCTTATTAGGATAGGACAGTGATAGTAGGGTTTTTGCTTCACTTTTGCAATGTTTCTATGACCTCACATCACATATAAGGGAGGAGAAAGGCAGATTTGAATGAGGTACTGTAGATAAGATATTTGAGCAGGAAGAAGCCAATATGTGAAACAGCATATAACAGAAAGATTTTCATTTTGAGCAACAAAATAGCTGTTAATCTCCACTGAAATAGAAACCAAATCAATGTGAGCAATATCACTGTATAGGGTATGGAACTGTGCCATGTTCTAGCATGAATTTCTTCTGGAAGATGCATCTTTACTCCATTTTTTATGACCCTGGAAGTAGTTGATTCAAGAAAAATACATTTAATTTGCAAATGAACAATGCTAAAACAATGTACAGAGATAGTACTTTAAGCAACCAAAAGAAATAAGTGGTTAAAGAGAGTAAACTAAATAAAAAAGATGAAAAATTCTTCAAAACAATTAACACCAACCCAGGTAAAAGTGGTCACTACACATAAATTCATAGAAATTATTAAGAAGAATAAAATCAGAGACACTCAAATTTAGTAAAACATCAGTTAAAAGTGAAAAAAAGAAAAACATAAATACAGACACTACTAACAACAGAAAAATGGCACAGCATGTAGATAAGAAATAAAAGAAAAAAATGAACAATGAGTTAGAAGAAATTATAAATGAATACCCATTTGGAAAGACAAAGGAAATATAACATTTGCATAATTACAATCTTTAGAGAATAAAAAAGGTCAAATTTTAAAATCATTCAAGATAAAATGCAAGAAAAATTTCCAAAATTCAAGTAAGACTCAAACTCATGGATTGAAAGAAAATACTATTCTCCTAAAAAAAAAAAATCAAGGTAAAAATGGTCAGCAGCATCCTATACCTTTGAAAAAAATCTATGGATGCTTAAAATGCCTTTTTAGATGTGTTCAGATGTGAACTCTCAACTTTAGAGTGTGACTGGACAAGGCCTTCACAAAAGTGATTAAGCCATAATGGAGGGTTCTGACTTAGGTCGAGCCTCATGCCATGTGACTGATGTTTTTATTAGAGGAGAAAGTTGGACACAAAGAGACAGACTGGGGATTCATGTGCACAAAGGGAGAAGCATGGGAGGAGACAGGAGTATGTCACCTTATGAAATTCGAGTAATGTGCCCTCTGCAGAGAAAAGGTTGGAACCCTAATCTTTGACCTCCAGGCTCCAAATCTCTGAAAAATAAATTTCCATATAACATAAAGGCTATGATGTTATTATGGAAGCTCTTATAAACTAGAACAAGGAGATTTAAAGCAATATAATATATCGAGTGATACTAAATGGAATAAAATCTGAGACAGATCTTAAATAGTGATATAAAAACTGAGAGGACTTTTACACAGTGCCACTCAAGGCCTAGGGGTGAGAGTATTTCAAGAATTTTAAAAGTCAGTCAAAATGCCATAACTCAGATGCTACAAATATTTAAGTGCATATTAAAATCCAGACAATACATTTTTCTTGAACTCCTTTATCAAAAAGAATAGAACATAATTTAATCAACAGAACAGTAAAATACCTCACTGTGACCTATGAAGTGATTTAAATTAGACTAAGTTTAAAAAGTTTTAGTGTAATTTATGGATATAGAACAAAATGCTCATGTTATAAACAACATTGATGGGACCCAGGATATAGCTCAGCAGCACTGCACCTTCCCTAAAACTGGAAATTAATGACAAAAGAAAGTGTAAAAACACTGTAAGTACAAAGAGATTAAACAATACACTCCTGATCAGTCAATGGGTCACAGAGGAAATTATAGAAGAAATTAAACAATACTCACAAGCAAATGAAAATACAAATTCAACTTACCGGAATCTGTGGGATGCAATGAATGCAATCCACAGCGGGAAGTTTATTGCAATGAATTCCCACATCAGGTGAACAGAGTGAACACAAGTAACACAACACAATGAACACAACCTGATGTTACAACTGAAACTTCTAGTAAAAGAAGAGCAAGTGAAGTCCAAAAACAAAAGAATGGAAAAAATTATAAACATCAGAACAGAAATAAACGCAACTGAGACTCAGAAATTAATACAAAGAATCAATGAATCAGAGAGTTGATTTTTTGAAAGAACAAATAAAGTTGACAAGCCCCTAGCCAACGTTATTTTAACAAGGAAAGAAAAAACTGAAATTCTTGCCATAAGTAAAGAAAAGGGTGAAATCACTACTTACTTTTTGGAAATACAGATAATAAAAATCTACTTTGAAAATCTTAACTCTCATAGGTTTGCTAACACAGAAGAAATGGACACATTCCTAGAAACATATGAATTACCAAAGCAGGATCAAGAAAATGTGAAACTGCTGAATAACCCAATTTCAATTAATGGAATTGAAAATGTGATTAGAACCTTACTAACAAAGAAAAGCCCAAGTCCTGATTGACTCACCGCTGAATTCTACATGAAATTCAAGGAAGACTTAATGCCAACACTCCTCAAACTCTTTAATGAAATTGAAAGGAAAGCAAGTCTCCTGAACACAATCCTGGAAGCAAGTATTACCCTAACACCAAAACCAGAGAAATACCCAACCAAAAATGAGAACTACAGGCCAATCTCCCTAATGAACACCGAAGCAAAAATCCTTAATAAAATACTGGCAAACAGAATGTAGCAAGACATCTCGAAAATTATACACCACAACCAAGCAGAATTCATCCCAGGAATGCAGGGATGGTTTAACATATGCAAATCAATAAATGTAATACACCATATCAATAGGGCCAAAGATATGAATCATATGATCATCTCAATAGATGCAGAAAAAGCTTTTGATAATGTCCAACATTCATTCATGATAAGAACCCTATGGAAAATCTGAATAGATGGTCTTTACCTCAATCTTATAAAAGCCATCTATGACAAATCAACAGTCAGCATCAAATTAAATGGTCAAAAACTGAAAGCATTCACTCTAAAATCAGGAACAAGACAAGGATACCCATTATCACCACCTATTCAATATAGTGCTGGAAACATTCAATATAGTGCTATTAGTACTATTATTCAATATAGTCCTATTCAATATAGTGCTGGAAACATTAGCCAGAGCAATTAGACAAGAGACAGAAATGAAAGGAATAAGGATAGGAAATGAAAAAGTTAAATAATCATTATTTGGAGATGACATGATACTCTACTTAGAAGACCCCCAAGACTCCATTGAAAGACTTCTAGGTGTAATAACCAAATTCAGTAATGTAGCTGGATACAAAGTCAGCACTCAAAAATCAAGAGCATTCCTGTACACAAACAAGAAACTCACTGAGAGAGAGATAAGAGAAACCACATACTTTACAATAGCATCCAAAAAAGTGAAATACTTAGAAATCAACCTAACAAAGGAAGTAAAAGATCTATTCAGTGAAAATTTCAGTGCTCTAATAAAAGAAATCAAAGAGGATCTCAGAAAATGGAAAGACATTCCTTGTTCATGGATAGAAAGAACAAACATTGTGGAAATGCCTATTCTCCCAAAATTGTTATACAGATTTAATGCAATTCCAATCAAAATACCATCAGCATACCTCACAGATCTAGACATATCATTCCTAAAATTCATCTGGAACTAGAAGAGACCTAGAATAGCAAAGGAATTCTGGGCAACAAAGGCAAAGCAGGAGGCATAACAATCCCCAACTTGAAGTTATACTACACAGCTATTATGATAAAATCAGCATAGTACTGGAATCAAAGCAGACCTGAACATCCATGGAATAGATTAGAAGATACAAGTACAACTACAAACACACTCAGTCACCTCATCTTTGACAAAGGGACCATACACGTACACTGGAAGAAAGCCTCTTTAATGAGTAGTGCTGGAAAAACTGTCTTTCCATATGACAAAAAATAAAACTAGACCCAAGCCTATCACCATGCACTAAACTAAAGTCAAAATGGATCAAAGATCTAAACATTAAAACAGAAACACTAAATCTACTTGAAGACAAAGTAGGTGGAAATCTTGAAGACATAAGGGTAGGTGGAGAATTCATGAACAAAAATCAAACTACAAAGAAAATGCATCCCATAATCAACAACTGGGATCTTGTCTTATTAAAAAATTTTTGCATGTCAAAAGAAATCTCCAACAGAGTGAAAAGAAACCTATGAATTGTGAAAAAATCTTAGTCATCTGTCCTACAGATAGAGGACTTTTAACTAGAATATATAAAGAATTTAAAAAATCAGGAGCCCAAAATTCAAAGACCCAATCAAAAATGAGCATCTGAGATGAAAAGACACTTCTCAGCTGAAGAAATACAAATGGAAAATAAATACATGAAAAAATGTTCAGCATCATTGGTATTAGAGAAATGAAAATTAAAACAACCCTGAGATCCATCTAATTCCAGAAAGAATGGCCAGGATCAAGAAAACAACCAATAACAAATGCTGGAGAGACTGTGGGGAAAAAGAACTCTTCTCCACTGTTGGTGGGAATGTAGACTGGTGAAACCACTGTGGAAATCAGTCTGGAGTTTCCTCAAAAAGCTAGGATTGGAAATCCCATTTGACCCAGCTATTCCACTTCTGGGCATATTCCCAGAAGAATTGAAAACATCATACTACTGTGATATATATGCACCCATGTTTATAGCAGTACAATTTGTAATAGCCAAATCTTGGAAACAACCCAAATGCCCATCGACTGAGGAATGGATAAAAAAGATGTGGCATTTATACAATGGAGTACTCCTCAGGTATAAAGAAGGATCACCTTGAGGCTTTTATAGTAAATTGATGTGACTTGAGACCATACTCATAAGTGAAATAAATCAATGGCACATGTGTAAATTCGGCATTGTCTCCCTAGTCTAAGAATCTAAAAGAGTCAATAAGATGCAAAATCTTAAATAAATATTGTGAAAGAGTAAGAAACTTCTCAAAAGGAAAAAACAACTCAGGGAAAAGGAGAAAAGAAGAATGGGAAAAAAAGATATAAGTTTGTATATATACACTTAAGATAGCTAAGATGATTGTACTGCTAATTCTATTAGTTCTTGGAACAAAACAGTTAACATTCATAGGATTAGATCAATTTAGCATGTTTGTATCTGGTAATCTGAGTAACTTTTGAAGATAGGTGTACAAAACCTTTGGTATGCTCCTACCACCTTGTTTTGAAAGCATATATTGTTATTGTTTTGGGCTCTCTGTTATTGTTATTTATTTGTCTCTTTTACTTCTTGTGTTTTGTTATTCTGTCTAATACAGAAAGGATAGATGTACATGTATAGGTTTATACATGCTTAGAACTACTCCTAGAGTTTACAAGAACAGATTTTATTATGTGTGATGGTATGAACAGCTACTTTAAGGAAAATGAGACATTATGGTATGCATTGCTGATTTCTGATCATCATGTTTTGAAATCCTATAATGCTTTTATTCTTCTATTTGATTGGGTTTAGTTTGTTTTCTATTACTTGATTGCAATATGATCATATGAAGGTATGAACAGCTATTTTGAAGAAAACAAGTGACATTATGGTAGCCATTCTTGATTTCCTATTGTCTGGTTTTGAAGACCTTTAATGCTTTCATTCTTTTGTTTTGATTGGTTTTATGCTATTTCGTTTTGTTTGAATTTATTGTGCATGAAGGTAAGAACAACTATTTTGAAGAAACAAGAGACACTATGATAGCCATTGATGATTTCCTGTTGTCTCGTTTGCAAGTCCTGTATTGCTCACATTGTTCTCTTCTGATCTCCTTTGTTCTGTTTTATTATGTTTTGCTTTCTTTTGTTTTATTCTTTTCAAATAAAAAAAAAGAAATCAAAAGGTCAACATCACAACAGACCCTGTGGAAATACAGAGGATTATAAAATGCTACTTCAAATGTTTAT
>RJWT010049087.1:0-11054 GCA_004365215.1 Cuniculus paca
ACGTCAGGACAGCCAAGAAGATGAAAACACAGCTGCTACTGTGTTGTTTGCATTACAGCTAATTTTCCGTATACTTAAAATAAGCACGACACGGAGGAAGCGCAGGGAAACAGATTCGCACCTTGTCAGAACCTGAACCGCCTTCCTGTCGTGCCGTGGTATCCTGCTGCCTCTGTGGCATGGAAAAGCCGAGTGCCAGCATAGCCCCTCTCCACCCTGGAGTGGTCCAGCGTGAGAGCTTGTAAATTTGGGGGTGGACTTTTCACGTGTTTAATGACCTTGTACAAATTGTACTGTCGGACACTGAGGCTGTTTCCCATCTGTTGCAATTCAAACAATGCATAATCTTGTGTGTGTCTTTTCACAAACGTACTCTGGTACCTGTTGGGTAGATTTAACAATTTAATTGAAAAGGGCTGTTTACATATTACCAAACCGTAGTACATACTCCCACCTGAAACATATCACCAAATCAACCTCCAGAGACCAGTGCTCCCTTCCACGGGTGGAAGACGTGAGTTCTTTCTCCCCACGCCCTCTGTGATGCCTGGTGTTGTCATACTGGTTTTTCCAGTCTGTTAGGTGAGATGTCATATCTCGCTGTCATTTCACTTTTGGATTTATTTTTCATGAGGAAGGGCAATCATCTCTTTGCATGTTCACAGCTGTTTCTGTTTTTTGTGTGTGAGCTGGCGGATCCTTCACCCTGCTTTCTGTTTCCCTGATGGCTTATTAGACTCGTATCTGGCCCCTTCCAGCATGGCCTGTGTGCACTGTGAGGGACATTTTGTGCTGTGATCAGATAACCTAACCTGTCTGACTAGTTAGAGGTTTATGGTCAGGAGTGACAAAGTAAGTGTTCGAGAAACAAGTAAACGCAGCTGGACTGTACACTGTAGGCCTGCGCTGCTTTTTGGTACACACGTGGAACAACTTTTCCTCACGTGGGTTCAATGCAGATATAGCAGAGGACTGATGGACTCTGGAGTCCATCTGCCTGAGCACATTTTTATAGGTTGTCATTTTTTACCCTATTTACTGACTTGAGGAAATATTATTATAACTGCAGGGAGACTTGGCTATTTTCTACTAAAACCCTTTTTTCTGTTTGCTTAAACTGAAAGCCACACTGTAGAGTTTCTAAGCGACTCTTCTACTCATTAGGTCATTATGCTGGTCCAGGTGGCCCAACTGCCACAGCGGATGACCCCTGGCTTCCATGATTTATTGTAATAAAAGAGACTTTCTGCCTTTCTGATATTGATTATTCACACCAACATGGTGCTCCTCGTGGGGCAGTTCTGCAGGCATTCAGTGGAGGACACTGTCCCCTGCTGTCCTTGGCTGTGCCCTGTTCAGGACCCCAGATTTCTCCTCTGGATCCTCAGCAAGAGAGAGGAAAAGAGGAAGAGGATCGTGCATGGGAGTTTTTCATGAGTTGCATGCTTGGCCACACTGCCAGCCAGGGCTCAGTCTCATGGCCCATCTTACTTGAAGGGTGGAGGCCAGCCTTGGGCCTGGTCATGAGGTGTGCCCTGGTCTCTTAGCACCATGCAGGACTTGCTTGTTTTCACAGTGTCTCTTCACGTGTGGTCTTACTCAGTGCCCATAGCTCTGGAGAAGGTAAGATGAGTGCCTCTGACCCTGTTTAAGCTATGGAGACTGAGTCCAGGGAGATGAGTACCTTGCTGGCAGCTGGGCACTGAGGTATTGGATACCTGTGTGTTCAGAGGAGAACGGACAGCAACAGTCTCCGGCCAGCACACAGAGGTCACCCACTCCCAGCTTGCCTGACCAGACTCTGTGCACAGTGGGCGTGGGAAGCCAAGAGCTGGCAGGAGCACAGCTCTGACCTCGTGGGTGGCAAGAGCGGAAGTTGTCCCTTGCCCTTTGAAAATAGCAGCCAATAGGAGAAAAGTGACAGCATTGCTCCAAACAGGAAGGCTTGGCCAGCATGTTTCACATGAGGCAGAACCGTTAGAAATCTGTGCAGTCACCCTGACTCTGGGCCATTGTTCCTTTCTCCTTGTTTGCATGGGACACTAGCATTGAAATTGGGGCTTTTTCTTCACACTCTCATTTCCCTTTATTTAATTATTTTAGAGACATCTGATGTGGCAGTGACCTCAGCTGTGAGATCTCATCTGTGCTATTTTGAGCCATGGGGAAACAAATGTGGGATGTTGTCACCTCCCCCAGGGGAGGGCTTCTCTGCTCCCAAAAGCCCAGCGGGCGGACTGAGCCAAGGCACCACTGAGCACCCCATGGATGCCCTCCCCCCCCCAGAGGGGATGCTGGGTTTCCTTCTGGTGAGGATGCCTTGAACTAACCTGGCCAAACCCTGTGGAGACAGAGTGACAGGTGGTGGCCTGCATCTGCATGGGAGCAGAGACAGTTCTGAGCAGCAGGAAGAGGACAAAACATTAAACGATTCATCCTCAGGGCCTGACACTGCCGCCCCTAACTGAGTGGTCTCTGAACTTGGATCTCTCATTTATGCAAAAGAAAGAAGTATCTTTCCTGCCACTGGGTTCTTACGTGGATCACACAAGATAATGTGTATCAGAGTGCCTTGCAGATGGAAAAGCACTCTGCAATTTAAGGTATCGTATTAATAGTAACAATTGTCATTCGCAAGCCTGGTGATTCACTTGGGGTAGCAGTCCCTAGAGCTCATCAGTGCTACGACCCCACATTGTACTTTGGAACTGCAATTACCATGCACAGTTGCATTGGATATATTACTGATCTCACAACACAAGGATGAGAAAGAATCCTGGGGTGAACCCGTCCCAGTCCATCATTTTGTAGACGGTGGACTGGAAAGGGGAGACTTGTTCTAGGTTCTAGGGGCTCAGGATTTCAGACTTTCAGTTCTGTAGATTGGGTAGTTTTGCTTTCTGATTCTGGTGCTCTGTCCTTTCTGAAGGGCTGGAAGTTAGGAGCTGTGGATGGGGCTTTTATCCTTAGTCACTGGGTGAAGAGGAAGCATGACTCACGTCTGCTTGCTCACACTGACCCCACTCTGAGCTCTACTGCTTGAGGTTCAGGGTGAATTTGGACAGCGCTCAAAGGAGAGGGTCAGATGCTGAGGCTGGGCAGAGGGTTTAGGAGAGAAGAAACCAGGAACCAGTGTGGCTTGCTGAAAAGGAGAACAGGGCAGTTCCAGAACAAAGAAGCTGGGAATAACCCTCTCTTGACTGTGGTCCTCACTGGAGTCCACCTCCTTTGTATATATTCTCTGTCCTCTACAGGGGCCCCTGCCACCTGGGCATGCTTGGGGGCACAGCTGGAGGACTGGGAGGCTCCTTCGAAAGAGAAGATTGGGGGCACACAGCATGGGCTTGAATGTTTAAGCAGCAGCTCAGCTGAGTGTGGATGGAAGAAGAGGTGCCTTTAGAAATCCTGGCAAGATTGGCTTTGGCTTCATACTCTGACAGAAGCCCTGGTTGACACCTTTCCTGCCTCCACATCTTGTCATGTGCTGCCATCTAGATGGGCACCCCTCTGTTTGGACCTGCAATTTGTAATACCCCCTTCTCATGTGACACTTCTTTCTTGAGTGAATTCATCATCCAAAATATTCAGAAGCCTCGCCAATTAGTGGTGAGACTCTTGTATATCCTTCAGCCAATGTTTACCTGTACAGCAGTAGAATAGAATCACTGTTGCAATCCCGGAATTTCTCACTGGTATAAAGCTACTCACCAAAGCACAGATATTTTGGGAACATCCGCATCTTCCCCATGAATGCCGTGGTCCTTTTCTGAAGTCCAATTCAGGACCCGACGCTGCCTCTGTCTGCCATGTCTCCTTGCTGTCCCCCAGTTACTGTTTCCTTTTATTTCACAACTTTGACATTTGCAAAGTCTTGGTTTGTCATTTTCATGGAACGTCCCTCAATTTGGGCTGATCTTATCTTCTGGTTAATGTATATGGATTTTATCAGTATTTATCGAGTTTCTCCCCTGATGGGAATGTTGGCGCCTCTGAGCGTGGGTCCTTGTCTGTTTGGTTTGCTTGTATTCACTGATATCCATGTGTCCCTGGCATCCACACTTGGTCAGTATTTGCTGAGCATGTGGATCAGGTCCAGCTCATTAGGTTCTGCAGGTGCTAAATGGCACAGGCTTGTGTTGGGAGTGAGGCAGGGGGATGAATGAGTTCTTGAGAGGCAGGGTCTGAAGTGAATTGGCTTCTCCTTTGGGAACCAGAAGTGCAGGGACATGTGGCAGAAGCACCAGGGTGTGGCTCGTGGTTCCCCCGTCAGTGGTTTCCGAAGCCCAGCCTGTTGCAGAATCACTGGAGGACATTGGTAAAACATAGATTGCTGGCCCCATTGTAAGAATGTGCGGTTTGTTTGGTCTTGGCAAGGGCCCAGAAACTTTCATTGCTGACAGTTTTCCAGTGGTGCTGGTGCTGCTAGTCCAGTGACCTCTGTGATTTGAGAAACATCCCTTTTGCTATTCAGATGACAAGTGGGCCACTGCCCATAAGCAGGAGTCAGGAGGGCTTCATGGAGGAGGAGGCTGGGTGTGCTGACACCATGTGCCACCTGTGGTGCCTTTTGGCTGCCTTTGCCCTGTGGCTTCTGGCCTCACCTGTGGTCTTGTCCAGGCCTCTTGGTGCAGTGAGCAGTCTTGGCCAGGAGACCACACCCCCAGAGGAGGAGGCTGACTAAGCCTTTGACTGGAGTTGACCTTGGCCATTGTGGTGAAGTCACTCCAAGGCCTGGCCCCGTCCTGTGTGGTCCAGCCTGTCTCAGTGTTTATTTGCCTGAGCCTTGCGCACGGCCTGCTGGCACCCTCAGAGGTGTTGCTGTTGGGCTCTGGGGCTCTATTTCTGTTTTCTCGTCTGGCACCAGCACAGTGGGGGCAGATGAGGTGTGTGGCCACCCTTGCTTTCTTCCTGGCTCCACGTTCTCAAGGCTAGCTGGACACGGTTTAGTAGAATGCTTGTATTTCACTAACATGTCTGGTGTGGAAGCAGAGAGGTCCTTTCCAGGGGACATAAATTCTATGAAGGACGGAGAGAGCCTTGAAGAAGTTAAATAAGTATGTTTAGAATTAACACAGTGGTATTGCTAATGTTTATGTGTGTGTGTGCATGTGTGTGTATTCAAGTGTTCAGAAACATTTAGGAATATTTTACCTTTTAAGTGACATCCCATGATTGATGTTGGAGGTAAAGGGAGGAATCAGGAAACTCAGAACGGGCCGCATGGTTTGTAGTTGGGAGATTCTGTGCTGGAAGACAGTGTGTTGTCTAAATCGCAGAATATTGGAGCAGGAGGGACCATCAACATGCTTCCAATTCAGCTTAGTCATTTTAACTGGGACCTTGAAAATCTCAGTGACTTGCTATGCTCCCATGCTACCTCCCTAGCCATCCCTGGCCACAGAATTACTCAGTCTTTCCTCTGGGCTCAAAGGTCTTTTTATTTCTAATCTAGCTCTCTTATAAGTTGTCATGCACAGGTTTATCTAACCTGTTAAATCAAGGGTCAGCAAGCTACAGTCTGCAAGTCAGGGTGACCCATTGCCTGCCTGTCTTTATAAATAAAGTTTTATTGAAACACAACTATGCCCACTTATTCATGTATTGCTGCAAGCTGCTTTTGCATTACAGTGGCAGAAATAAGTCATTGCTGCAGAGACGGATGGCCTTGCAGTCTAAAAATACTGTCTAGTGGTGTACAGAAAAATTTCACCAGCCCTTGCACTAGAGTGTGAGCTGGGATGGAATTTCATTTATCTTTGCATCTTCCTGTTCCTTGCTCAAAGTAGCTACCCAATAAACATATGCAGATTAATTATGAAATGCCACGGATTAAATTGTCAAAGACACGTGTAGCCACCTGGCTGTGCTGGCTTCCCCAGGCTTCATCCCACTCTTTGGCCTCTTTGTGACCCAGTTATTCTTTCCAGAAAGAGTATAATGTAGTCTGTCTTGCTGAATTCATTGATCTGCAGTGAGGGTAAAACAGTATATTGAAATATCTTACTAGAAGCTTGGTCCTAGCTTTCAGTCTTCTGATGGCTCTCACCCAGCCAAACTTTGAGCTTCTCCGTCTGGATCTGTTGTGCTCCCCTAGCCCACTTCATCTGGTGCCTTCTGGCTCCAGGTGAAAGCACACCCTCCAGAGTCATTCATAATGCTCCTGGCTTCGATCCTGATCTGTCCATCTGTCCGGATCCCTCATACTTTGAGGTCAGCCTTCTGCTGCATCCAAAATTTTGTGAGCTTTTCTTTTCTGTCTCTGTTTCCAGTGGGCCCTTTCCCTCTCATTTATGACCTTGCTGAAGTCCTTGACCTTGGCCAGCATAACAGTTGCTTCATTTATCACTTAGTGTAGTGTTTTATGTTCTTAACTTTTTTTTTCCACTGCTGTGAATTGAATGCAGGGTCTTGAGATTGCTAGGCAAGTACTCTACCACTGGGTTATATACCCAGAATTACGTATGTATGTATTTATTTATTTGCAATACTGAGAATTAAAGTCAGAGCCTTTGTATTGAGCTACATCCCAGTCATTTTTTCTTTTTTGAGGAAGGGTCTCTCTACATTGGCCAATCTGGTCTCAAAGTTGGATTCCTTCTGCCTTAGCCTCCCAAGTTGCTGGGATTACAGGCACGTGCTGCTGCACCTGATGTGTAGTGTTAATTTTTAACCCTTGGGACTCTTTGTTAAAAACACAGAGGCCTGGACTCCAGGTCCATGGAATTAGAATCTTCAAGGGTGGGTCCAGACCCCCCCTTTTTTTTTTTTAACTAGTTCCAAAAATGTTATGATTTTGACCAAAGCTTAAAGAATACTAATTTAAAATAGAATAATTGGCAGTATTATGTATTTCTTCATGGGACTCTTGTGTCTCCAGGTAAACTGTAAATATCTTGTGGGCACATCTGGGCCTTGTGTATTTGATTTTACTCAGGGTAGCACATATAAATGAAGATAAGGGCAGGGAGATGATTAGTCGGCAAGATTGAGTCTTGTGTTAGGCCTTGCATCTGCGAGGCACCCAGTAAGTGTTTGCCTGTTGATCAATACAAGATATGGAAGTGCCTGAGACCGAGAGACGGGTTGTGCAAAGCATGGATCATTGCTGGAGGCTGGCCTGGTGTGTGCCTTTTACCGATTCTGCTGAAGATGTCCTCAGAGGGCTGGCTGCTGAGGAGCACACAGCCAAGCACCAAAAGTTCACCTGCTGAGAGGTGCCCACCAAGCAGAACCCCTGGTGCTCTGGCTCTCTCCTCTTCCCTTTGATATCGCTAAGCTTATGAGAAAAGTCTCCTTTCTCCCTCTTCGTTTGGCTTGTCCCAGCAGTGCGAGGCCGTTGAAGTGCATGCTGTTGTTGGAAGTTTGTTCGGACGCTTCAGAATGTTGGAGAGGGTTTAGCCTGTTTCATGAGCTTTGCTTTCCCATTTAAAACACTCAGAGAGAAATGCACATGTCTCATCTCTGCCTCGAGAGCTGCACGGCCTGTTTACACAAGTCTGTCCTCAGTGGCCTCAGAACTGGCTTCTTGCCTGCTGCCGGGTGTGACTTGCACCCTTGGTGTTGCGTCGCCAACCAGAGACAGGGTTCAGGCCTCTCCGTGGTGGCAAGTTAGTCCAGCAAAAGCATACTCAACAGGCACTTTGTATGGAACCATTGTGCAAGGTTATTTAAACGCGACAAAAAATCGTTCTATTGAGCAGGAAGAAAGAGTTGGAAAAGATTCTGCAAAGAGATTGGAGTCCAACAATAAAAACAGAGTCAGGAGTCAATAGCAAGGGCTAATTTCAGGAACTTTTTCTTCTTCCATGGACATTTACAGCCCTCTGAGCAGAGCTGTGAACCTGGGCATTGGCAGTCACCTCCAATGACGTGCATGTAAAAGTGTCCCACACCTGTCGTCTCGTCATCAGGATGTGTTATGCTGGGAAGAAACTGCAGATTCTAGAACTTACTCCTCTCCTCTCTCATGATTCTACCCCATTAATATTAGTCTTTGTTATTCTAATTTATTATATTGAGACCTTTTGCTTAATTTAAAAAATTGAATGGATTATTAGCTTTTCAATAAATAATAACATTTACTAGCTACTGACAAAGGCTCAAGTCATTCAATTTATTTCTGCAACACTGGTTGATGAAATAGAACAGAAACTATTACCTACCTAAGACTGGACTTCTCACCTCTGCTTCTGTGCATGTGGGCGGCAGAGGTGGCCCACGCAAGATCTGGGACACATTGCATGGGGAGCATGAGAGGAGGCCAATGCAACAAGCTGCAGTTAAGTGCTGGACCCACCCTTCCTTCTATCAGCCCAGAGCTGTGTGTAGTGGGCACAGCTTGGTACAGTGATCGTGTGACTCTGTCACAGTCAAAGATGAAATCTGGCCCACAGTCTCACCAGTGATGACTATGAAACTTACTGGTCTCCTCTCAGATTCAGAAAAGGAGTGTTAAACATAGAAATCAGATGCAAACCGGGGCCCTCTATTACTTAGAAAGGATAGAAAATATGTATTGATAAATGTTATTCGAACATACTGTTTCGTTGTGATATAAAGTGTAGTTCTGCTTTTGGTAAAAATGAGGTCCTGGAGGGCCATTCTGGCTTATGCGCTGTGAGAAAGAAGTTTCAGGAGGAGTTTTAGAGTGTTTCCCTTCAGAAACATTGCTTCTTACTAATAGTCATTCTTATGACAGACCTGGCATTGGAGACTAAACATATGAAGGAGACAGTTGAGGTCCTCACAAGGCTTGCGCTCGATGGGGGCTTGCATTACACCCTTCCCAGAAAGGTATAATTAAAAAGTGATGATGTGTATTCTTGGATACCAAAGAAACCCCAAAACAAGACAGGAAGCCGTTCATCTGGGGAATCACCAACCTTGTGAAACCTCCTTAGAGCACATAACATCTGAGTTCACCCTAATAAAAATCCATGTTTTTATACGAAGAGTGATGGATAAGGTGAAAAAGTTGGGCATGTCCAAGGCAGGTGAATGAATATTTTTTGAGGCCCTACTGTGTGTGGAGTGCCAATGAGGTAGGAGCTTGGTGGGTTGAAAACTAAGTAATATGCCTTGTGCATATCTTCAGTCTACTTACAGTACCCATCTTGAGTATGATAAATGTCTATAGTAATGTCAGTGCACGTAACTGTGGCCACAGCATGATGAAGTCAGTTTCATACTTATTTTCATGTGATAGAAGAAGATACCGAGACAGAGGAGTGGTGTGACTTATTTGCACTCATGCAGCAATTATGTCATAATGCTAAAACTCAGAGCAGCTTGGCAGACTCCTGAGCTTGTACCCTTGTTGGTGGCACTGTCCACATTGCTTCTCGCCCCAAGTTGCAGTTATTTCTGTCTCTGCCCACCTCCCCCAGCAGAGTGTGAGTGACTCGAGAGCAGGGACACATTTTACCATTCTTGCTCCTCTGCTTGTGCTGTGGTCAGAGTTCCTAAGTGTGTGTTGCATATAAATGATTTGCTATGGAGATTTTCCAGGCCAGGGAGGGCAGTCCCAACTCCTGGGTTGAAGCACTTGCTAGTAGAGGGAAAGAGAAAGTGTCTTCAGGGGCGAGAAAAACGTGAGCACAGGGCCCAGTGGGCGGGAGGATTCAGGGAGCCATGTGCAGGTGTGTGGGCTGCATGCCCTGGATGGAGGTGATGCTAGGGGCATGTGTGGTAGGGATCTTAAGGATTTCAGGGTCCAGAATTCACTGTGAGACTTTTCAGGGTTGAAGGAGTGGTCTGACTTCCACCCTCAGAGGCTGAATCAGATGGCCAAATCCTCCCTACCCAATGCTGCTGTGTCCCAGTCAGACTCAGGGCCATGCATCCTGACCCTGGGCTGCTTTCCATGGAGCCCCTTTCATCAGAAACATTTCTGGAACACCCTGAATGTACCACAGTCAGTGACCACCAAGACCCCTCAGGGCTGCTTACAGCTAATGCTCTCCTCTGCATATCAGATTGTTGGTGCTGGTTGCTGGGGTTACAACAGGGGGTGATGAGGACCAATGTGTGGCCCGAACGCAGCACTATAGACAGGCAGGGTTTCTCTGACCCCGAGTTGCTGGTTGCCAGGGCACCCAAGTCCTGCTCTGGGTTTTTCTAACTGAGTTAAGCAATTGAAGAAATCAGCAAATTGCTAGCAAATCAGATTTTTGGTAAAATGTGATATAGCATGACATAGCAACGAGGACGTACATGTTATTCTGCCTACCCCTTAAGTCCAGCTCCTTGCAATTTATGTCACTAGTGAGTGAGCCATTATGTATCAGATATAGAAATTCCTTTTTCATCTACATGGGGCTTCTTTCCTGTCTGGAAAGCATTTCATAGTTGAATTTCTTCCTTGGTATGGACAGGACTTGGGGTGGAGACCACGGTCTTTAGGAATTGGGGTTGGACATACTGGCATCCGCTGTTGAGACCACACTCAGGTTGGGCCCAGTAGATGGGTGACAAGGATGGGCTATCCCTGGGGGAACCCCAAAACCATCAAATGCCAATCAAATACCCTGTCTCCTGTTCACCTGCTCTTCCACAGGCTAAGTAGGTTACCCCAAGACTCAGGCTGGGTCCTGTCTGCTGATGTGAAAAGTCAAGCAGTTCATCAGAGCAGGATGAGCCAGTTCCCTCCAGGGTGAGCTCTATTGCAAAGTTGGTCACTGTCGTGTTGCTCAGATTTGAGATCTTAGAAAATTATGGCAGCCTGGGCCCCAAAGGCTAAAGAGTATTATAAAGTACTGTGTTGTAATACCCAGGTGTTATAACAGGATACGGAGACATCATCTGCCTCTGAACCAGAGTCCCCGTGTGGGAAATGAGTCCCTCCCAGGCTCTGTCTGGTGCGTGTCTGCCAGGACCTGGATTCCAGTGACCATTTGTGCCCCTATCCAGCTTTCTGAGGAACTGGGCCAGTGAGACATTGACCTCATTTCTGATGAACTTCAGCTGCTCACTGTGGGATCTGCTGTGGTTGGGCCAGGGTGGGGATGATGGGAAGGTGGCCCAGTCTGAGTCCAGCAGAGCCAAGGTCAGGGTCA
>RJWT010049088.1:0-11052 GCA_004365215.1 Cuniculus paca
AGGAGGCTGGATGACTTCTGAATGCAGCCTCTATTCTCAAGGGTCCCTGGGGGAGCCCACCTGCTGATGCCGAGACTGCCATTGCCTGAGCCCTTCCTCCTCCTGTATCAACCAGCAATGTGGGTGTAGCCTGGCGGGGTGGGGTTGGATGGGGCAGAGCTGGCACAAGCTGCAGAGTGGCCAGACGCAAATGAATTGGCTGATTGAGCTGCTGGTTTTCATCTAATGTGGTAAATTTCATAATTGAATTGCCTCAGCTGCTTGAGGCGTGGAAGCATTTTCCCAGCCAGGAAACACTTATTTGGGACAAGTGGGGTGAGGGGTCAGGACCAGGGGAGCTTGTGAATCCCAGGTGAAGGAAGTCAGCAGCTGCTGCTGGTCTCAGCCCCTCTGCTAGACCACCTCCTCCCTGAGCAGCACTGTCCCCAGAGCAGTTCTGAAGGTCTGGAGCTGTTGTGGGTTGGTGTCTAGCTGCCGCCTGGCCAGACTGACTCCAGGTCCCTCGAGGCATTAGGAGCTAGGAGCAGATGCCAGGGATTCGAGGGGCAGAGGGGCCCTGGGATGAGAAAGGCTCCTTGTTACATCCCTGTAGCACTGGCTCGGTGGAAGGAACTTAAGTTTTGGACCCAGACTGGGGCTCAAGTGCTGCCTGTGGTCGCTGACGGAATTCCTCAACCCCACTGAGGCTTACTGGTCATTTGGGGGACACTACGAAGATGAAGTGCCTTACTGTATAGACTCCCCAGAGTGGCGTCTGACCCCAAGTGAACATGGGTCATGCCCGCCCCTCTTCTCTTGCCCTTTCCTTTGTCCTCTGGGAGTTGAAGCCTTGCTGGCTTTCGTCCTCTCCTGAATCCCTGCCACGTCTCACCCACCTCTCCCTCGCCGCCTCTTTCTGCTGAACCTTCTTTCCAAGCCCTGTCCAGGTGCTCTTTTGGGATGACAAAGGGTGGGCACATGTGGCTTCTTGACCTGTTTTTTAAAAGTGGCAGCTCTGTGGTCTCAGGAAGCTGACTAACTTGGAAATTGTACCATATTTTCTGCAAACACATACATAAAAATCTTGCCAGCCATTCATTTTTATTTTTATTTTATTCATTTTTTATTTTCCAATGCTACCAGGGATTGAATCCAGAGCCTACATGCTGAGCTACATTCCCAGCCCTTTGTATCTTTTTTTTCTTAAATTTTTTTTGAGACAGGGTTTCCTTCCCTAAGTTGCTAAATTTCCCAGGCTGGGCTTGCAGTCCTCCTGTCTCAGCCTCCTAGAGTGCTGACATTACAGGCATGAGCCACCACTCCCTGCTTCCCAGCCCTTTTTTCCCCCCACAGTGGTCTCCTGCAGCCTGAGTTGGGCACAGAGTCTGCGAGGCTAGCACGTGCCACCCTGTCCTCAGCGCAGCCGGGGTCTGAGGCCGCGTCCACCTCTCACCCTCCTACCGTTGATCCTGACACCTGGAAGCTATTGGTCAAAAGAGCAGTCGGCGGTGGGAACCCTGCCCCGGCCTGGCTGGGCGGCTGGGCGGCTGGGCAGGTCCCTTTCTCTGTGGGCCTCAGTCCGCTGTTCTGCAGAGCTTGCGCTGAGTGCTCACAGAAACACCTCAGCACCTCTCACAGGCTCTGCTGTCCTGTGCTTGACCCTCATGGGGTCAGGAAGCAGTCTAGGGGGTGCAGAGCAGTGAAGTCAGAAGTCAGGAGCTGGGTGGGCTCCAGGTCCAGCCCTGTTACTTTCCTGAATGGGCCCTCATTTCCCCACCTCTAGGAGAGGGTTGCAGTAGGCTCCTTTCTTATCTTGATGAGCAGAGACTGAGGCAGATTTTCCCAGTCACTCCGGAGGGCTTTTTCTCTCCCAGCTTCCCTCAGTTCCCTGACCCTGGCCTCAGAGTCTGGACCCAGTGTGCCTGAGGCTGAGGGGCAGTGAAGCCAGAGGACTGGGCCAGGGAAGTACTGGTCTGGGCCCAGGAGGAAGAGACACAGGCTCAAAGAATGGTGACTTGTGGGTGACTCATTTCTCAAGGTGTCTGACTGGGCAGTGAGTGTGGGAGCACCCAGTGCTCCCCAGCCCCCTGCTGCCCCAGAGTGGATGCTGTGAGACTCAGCCTGCGGGATGTCCCCAGGCACGGAGCCAGGGCCACCTCCTAGAAGAGAGAGAAATGGACAAAGCACCCAGGAGCAAGAGGGAATGCGGAGGGTGGTTGCTGAGGTGGTTGCTTTTGCAAGGAGGCTCCTGCAGGACCAGTTGGATGGGTTTGCCTGCTGATCAGGCAGCTGCTGCTGCTGCCACTCGCCTGACCTGCTCACCTAGGACCTCATTCACCTTGGGTGTCACCTGCCACCCACCTCTGCTGTGTGGCCAGAAGTATGCACAGAGAGGAGGGAGACCAACCTTGGTTATGTTTTGCCTGTTCCTTTGGGTTGCGGAGGGTGGTACTGACCGCAGATCAATCTAGGTTGAGTGAAATTAATTTCCTAATTAAGGTAAGAGCAGCTTTCCTTGTCCAAACCCCAAGATGAACTTCCTGCCAGCTCTGCAGTTGGCCAATCCTATTTGGGCAGAAGTGAGGGCCAAGAGTCAGGGAGCTTTTTTTCTAGAAAGCATGTAGTGCACCCAGGGTCCAGAGTTTAAGTTCTGCTTCACTCCAGCTAGGCCCAGGAGACTTGGGGCAGAGAGTCTGCTATGAATTCAGAAATCCGTGGAAGAAATGTGTCCAGCCCCCTTTATGCACCAAACGTTTATTCAGTGCCTTCTGAATGACTTGCCTTGGACATGACCCTGGAGAAGGAAAGGTTGGGCACTAAGAGGGGCTCTGGTGGGGTACAGTAACACACGCCTATAGTCTCAGCACCCTGGGAGGATCACAAGTTCAAGTTCGGCCTGGACAACTTAGGGAGGGCCTATTTCAAAATTACAGGTTCCAGCATTCAGGAGGCTGAGGCAAGAGTATCACTGCAAGCTTGAGACCAGCCTGGGCTACGAAGTGAGCACAAGACCAGCCTGAACTGCATAGTGAGACCCTTTCTCAAAAAGACCCAAAAAAATCAAAATTACCGAAAGGGCTGGGGATGTAGTTCATTGTGCAGGTCCTAGGTCGAATCTCTAATACCAAACACTCACAAAAAGAGGGTCCCTACTTGGGAACTCTGTATCTGCAGGTGAGGCAGACAGGTAGTCAGGTGATCATGACATGGAGCTAGATAGTGGTGTGTCAAGGGAGTCTGCCTCAGTTTCCACACTGAGCAATGTAAGGGAAGAAAATGAAGCATAGTATGAAAGTCTGCCTCTGTGTGTGTGTGTGTCTAGACAAGTTATATATGGATTTTGATTTTCTGTTTGTTTTTGTTTTGTTTTTTTGTACTAGGAATCAAACTCAGGACCTTGTACTTGCTGGCAGGCACTGTGCCACTGAGCTAAATCCCCAGCCCAAATTTTCCATTATTTGGATCCTATTCAGCACTATAAAAACTTCTGTCATGTAGTATGTAGAGGAGCATACTCCTTTTTCATGGCCAAATAATGTTCCACACTGGCCAAGCCACCATCTTTCACCCTGTTGTCTCCTAGTGGGAGACTTTTGGATCATGGCTGATTTTTCCGCGAATGATCCCTGAAGTCCTGGATCGTGTGTCTTTATAAACAAATGTGACTGTATATTCACTGATTTATGATCCTGGCTCCCAGCCCCTTTTATAATTTTGGATAAGGTCTTGCTAAGTTGTAAGTTTCCCAGGCTGGATTTCAACTTGTGGTCCTTGTGCCTCAGCCTGCCAGAGTGCTGTGCTGGAATTACAGGTGTGCGCCACCACGCATGGCTCAAACGTGATTATTGTAAATATTCATTGTTCAAGCCAAATGTCTTTCACAGAGACTTAGTTTATTCTCCTACCAATATAGCATCTGAGTGGCCATTTCTCCACATTTTGCCCATCTATGATGTTATCCACATTTTCATTTTTACATGGTAGGATGGAGGGAATCTCATTATTTCTTTAAAAAAAAAAAAAGAGTGATGTGGTTTATTCAGGATTTCTCTTTTGATTCTAATCCACCTTTGTCTTTCCGGATGAGCAAGGCTTAGTGAGTGCTGATTTTGCTTCCTATTGGTCTCCTGGCCTCAGCCGGGCTTGGAGCACAGCGCCTGGCCCTGTGAACTCATCTGTGAAATGAGGCCTTTTAATCCCTGCCGACCCTGCCCCCTGCTAGCTGCTGTGTGCTGTGCCTGGGAAAACATTTCTGAAAGCTTGTTTTAGGCTGGGAAGCTCTGTAAACATGGTGAGGTATGGTTTAAATAGCAAAAGCTGAGCATCTGAAGACCAAAGCTGTAAGTGAATTGTAGAGGTGACTTTAGCTGAGGACCTTACCTGGCCTGAGTGAGGTTTGGCTATGCTGGCCCAGTGTGGGCCACCTCCTGTCCTGCCTGCAGGAGTGAAGGGAAGAGCCAGCAGGGCGGAGAGAGTTCCTTAAACTGTCCCTGAAGAGGTTCTGAAAGGGGCCTCTGCCATCACAGACCTGGTTTGCTCATGTGGATAGAGGCTGAAGGCTGCAGCTGGGAAACTGCCTGAGTTTCCATGTATATTACCGTGGAATCTTTGTTTGTTTCCTGTAAGGGGAAGCTTTAAAACAAGCAAAAAATTTCCAAGAAGGGACTTTGTGTTGGGTTTGGAGATGGGCAGGGAATGAGAGGAAGCTATGACATGGATGGAGAAGGAAAGGGAGATCTCTGGGACCGAGGTCCCCTGGCAGCATGAGGCCTTGTGACAGAGGAGTCAAGGCTGTTGACTGGGTCTGGGCCCCCGGAGGAAATCGTTATTGCTGAGCCCCAGGTGGCTGGGGACGTCTAGGCAGGCTGGCCTGTCATCTCCCAGGTAGGCTCACTCCTTTCTAGAAGCAGCATTCAGCATTAAGCCAAGAGGAGGCTTCTGTTACCCCCACCTGCTCAACGAGGTTGGACACCTTTGGAAACAGACATGGTGGGGGGCTCGGGAGTAACCAAGGGGACAGGTGGGTTCCCAGAGGGCTTGATGGGAGGTTCCATGTGTGTGCCTCTTCGGCTAATAAGGGAGGAGGGCGGAGGGTGGTTTTGCCTTTGTCAGATGCCTCCATCCTGAGGGCTGTTTGAGTAAGGGAGCCTCTCACCGGGGGTGGTTTGATGTCCCGCTGGAAGCTGGGGCACAAGGGGGCCACCCTGCCTGAGTCCCTCCCCCACTGCATTCTGTGCACAGCTCGCAGGCAGGCATTTTGCCTGGTTACCCTCAGGTCGAGTCACAGGTTCCCTTTCAGGCACCCAGATCCACTGGTCGGTCTCTGAAGGAAGTTCAGTTGCTATTTTTACCATTCCAACCAGGACTTTTTACTGGAAGATACAATTACAAGCAAAATGTCAGGGTTTGGCTGGCCAGCTAGGCCCTGGGATGCTGCCTCTGGCAAGGCAGGGGCCACTGCACACAGGTCGTCTGGTGTAAAGCAACACACATTTGCACATACCTACCCTTGTTGCTGGGTGGCTTCCTCAACTCTTTCTAGTGTCTACAGTTTCCTGCTAAGTAAGAGGGTAGTGCTGGGTTTTGCCTAGAAAATTGCACATGAATACCTCGTACTTCGCAGCACATGCTCACCTGTGGAGCAGCAAGCCCTGTGGTCCCTTTCTGCCCAGGAAGTTGGGACTTTGTTAAGTGGAATTATTGAGCACCTACTAACTGCTCTTCACTGAGTTCTGTGCCAGGGACAGACATAAGTGAGACAGCACCTGCTTTCAAGTCTCATACATCTGTCTATTAATGAATGCCAATGGAGCTAGTCCTCCTGAGCTTTTTAGATGAGCCTGTGGTAGGCATTTAATATGAAGACACGATGGCCCAAGGCCAGTAGTCGCCCCTTATCTGCAATTTCACTTTCCATGGTTTCAGTTATCTGTGGTCATCCAGGGTCTGCAAATATTAAATAGAAAATTTCAGAAACAAATAATTCATGTTATGGGTAATGTCATTACAGTGGGTTGTTGCAGTTCTTAGTTATTGATGATCTCTGTGCCTAATTTGTAAATGAAACATTATCCTAGGCACGTATATATAGGAGAAAACAAGAGTTCAGTGATCAGTACCATCCGTAGTTCCATGCACCTGCTAGGGATCTTGAGATGTTCACAGCCCAAGGATAAGCAAGGGAAAGCTATCATGTTAGTTCCTGTGGCAGTGTTTACCAAATCAGCACAAGCTTAGTGGCTTGCGTGTTCTCACTCATTAGTGCTCATTTCTGTAGGCCAGAGGTCTGGGTTGGCTCAAGCAGTGCCTGTGCCTTGGGTCTCAAAGTCGGGGTGAAGGTCCTGAGGCTCTGGGGAAGAATCCATGTCCAAGTGTGGCAGACTAAGGTTTCTCAGCTTGTAGGACCGAGCTCCCGGCTGCTTGCTGACTGCAACTGGGTATCCATCTTAGCTCCCTTGTTTTCAGCTCCAAAGAGGGGTATCAAGTCCTTTCTGCCTCAAAACCCTGACTGCTGCTATGCCCCCTGGAGAAAAACTGCTCTCAAAGAGCTCATTGATTACATGAGGGCCACCTAAATGTCTCCATATCTTAAGGTGAACTTAAGAAAGGATACTAAGATAACATTCATTATACCTGAGGCAAACATTAATTGCATGGGTAGATCCCTTTGTCCTGCAGGGTAGCATGGGAGGAGATCAGGGGACCAGCCCAGAATCAAGCCTACCCCAGGATTAAACCTGATAACAATACGAATAGCTGCATCTCTTAGAAAGTGAGTGAATTGTATGTGTTCTTGACCTGTATCTTCTCATTTAATTCTCAGGACAGTACCTTGAGGTAGGGACAGTTATTCTCACTACCACTTTCCAGATAAGGAAACTGAGACCAGCCCTCAACTGCACTCCATAAATCACATAAATTGAAATGGGGATGCCAACCTCAAGCAGGATGGCTGGGTACTAAATATTGCTAGTCTCAAATCCCAGCACCTGTAAGACTGGCCCAAGGTACTTGAGGGCTGGTATCCCCTAGCTAGCATTTAAACAGATTAGATATGAAGTGTGTTGATCTTGCCTCAGGAATGGGACAGACACTGGGGACCACTCACCTGGGTTTAACAGATCTCTGGATCGTTTTCATTCTTAATTCTAGTAGATGCGGTTAATTCACTTTCTACTCCCTGAAAACTTTTGGGTTTCCAATATGTCCTCGACAGCAGAGAGGACAGAATACTGTCCTTGAGGAGTTGCAGATCTAGATAAGAGCACAAGACACAGTGACCTGAAGGAGTAAAAGATGCTGACCAGCAGGAAAACAAACGTTACAGTACTGTAACAAAAATACAAAGGTTGCTAGTGTTGACGTCCACAAAACGGGACAGAGGAGCTGCTCCCTGCAGTAACCTTTGCACCTGTGGGCCCAGTGCATGGTAGGTGCCCAGAAATTACTCGTTACCCCTTTTTTTAAAGCATATTCTATGTGTAAGGGTCTCTATATACTGAACAAGTATGAAGTCTAGAGAGGGCGACATAAGGGGGATTGTGGCGAAAGGAGACTTGAGCAGTGACAGCTGAGGGAGGAGAAAAGGGAGCTACAGCGGGGTGGGGAGCTGGAAACGGGGACTTGTTGAACAAGTTTGGGAAGCAAAACCTCCCCACAAGCTTCTGAATAGGGGAGATCAGTGGTCAGCAGGTCACCACTGGTGCCTGTTTGATCAGTGGCAGTGAGGAGAGTTGGGGGACGGGCCCTGTCCTAAGCTAGTCCGCAGCAGTAAAGGCAGGACTGGGAAAGGGCCCAGCACGGGAATCCAGGAAGGAAGGTTTAACAGGACTTGGTGGCTGAAGGATATGTTAAAAGTGCACATGAGCGAGTGGCTGTTGATGTATTTGCTATAAATATACAAATATATGTAATTTCAAGAGGCCCAGAATCATCACCTCAGACCCCCAAGGGCTGTGGCCGATGCACAGCCCTGTACTTTGCCTGTGGCCCCGCCTTCTGCTCACCACCGAGGCCTGTTATTTTGAAGGAAAGTGGGGGTGAGAGGCGGTGAGAGGTGGCCTCTGCTAACTGAGGAAGGGGGAGCAGGGCTGCAGGCAGCCTGTGAGAAGGGAGTCACCCATGCCTCCAGTGGCTTTGAGTACGAGGCAGTGCGAGCCTGGGAGGGAAATGGAAACCCCACACACGTGCCCACCCTGCTACTGAAGCTGCTTTCTCTGGAAAAAAGCACGATTGATGCGTAGGATAAGGGCATCGTGCTAGCCTGGTATTCTCAGATTCTTTTGAGGATTCCCAGGCCAAAGCTGTTTTCGTGGCAACACTAGTACACGTTTGCCTCGCTCCCTCATTTTCTCCTGAGTGCCTAGCTCCAGGAAGCGGTGCTTTCCAGATGACCCACGCACTGTGTTACAAAATCACACCTGCGTGAACGATCCATTCCAAATGCGGAAGGCCAGCCGAGGAGAAAGTCTCAGAGTACAGGAGCTCATGGATAAGCTCAGGGTCCACACCACAGCGAACCTTTCAGAAACTACCCCTTGTCAAGTCTTAGTGTAAAGTTAAAGGGGAATATCCAGAGTTTGCTAACAAGGCTTAAGCTGTCCTCCTCTGTCCAAAGGAGGAAGGATTTTCTTCATAGTCTACAGTCAAAACTCATCTTAGCAGATTGACTGCAAAAGCAGATCATTTCCGCTTTTATTCTCAATAAGAGAGATTTTTAGAAAGTTGGTTTATGAAAAACAACTTATTTTATGTGTGCATCCAAAGGGTTTATTCTTATTTTGAAATTAGCATTTAATTTTTTTCTGTTTTAATTTTGAATATGGTGACCATCTATAGGCAAAACCATGTAAACAAAGGCACCTGAGGGGCCCCAGTCATTTTTAAGGTGTAAAAAGATCCAAAAGTGAATCACTTGTGAATGTGAATGTGGGGTGCAGGCCTCCCAGCGCAGAGGCTGGGGTGGCAGCATGCAGAGGACCAGGCTGGCGGGACTTCGGGTAATGACGTCACCCTCACCGTGGATGTGTGCACGTCGCTTATCTTCTCGGAGTCTGTTTGCCCAGCAGTATGGGGCTGCTCTTGTCAGGACACTGTGTGTGTGGGAGGGTGTGAATAGGTAGTCCAAGAAAACATCCTATACACAGCTCTTGTCATTTCAGCACATGAAACCCATTACTTCATCGTTAAAGTGTCGCTGTGCAGTACTCCAGGGATGCACTGGTGTTGGCATAACCCAGCTTCTTCCATGAGCGTTGAGGCTGTTTTCAGCTTTTACTTTTGTCAGCAAGCTACAGTAGAAGATCATGGCTGAGTGTGACGGGAGGCGAGTTCCTTGGCGTGGAAATGCTGGGGCAGAGGGCACAGGACTTCAGAGCACTTTGCCTCTGCAGAGGTGGTGCTGGCCACCTTTCCCTGGCTCTCTGGACGCGGAGAGGAAGTGCAGGGCTTTGGGCTCTAGGAGGAGGAAGGCTCCACTGCCAGTTCATAGCCGATGCTTTACTATTGTTTTTTCTCCTCTCTAGGACAAGTTCCTTTCTCCAGCCTGTTGTTCCAAGTGACTCAGTGGAAGTGATACCTAGGCCAGCTGTGCTTTTAATGGCTCCAGCTGTAGGATCAGACAGCAGGAGGGCTGCCCTGTTTGCAAGGGCCAGGGAGTCCTGCTGAAGGGGGAGGAGGGCCCTTGGGACTCTGTGTTTGCTTAGGAAGGGTCTCTCCTTCCCTCCCTCTCTTATTCCCTTCCCCCTCCCTCACATCTCTCTGCCCCACCCAGTCTGTCTCTCTCTTTCTCTTTCTCTTTCTCTTTCTCTTTCTCTTTCTCTTTCTCTCTCTCTCTCTCTCTCTCTCTCTCTCTCTTTCTCTTTCTCTTTCTCTTTCTCTTTCTCTTTCTCTCTCTCTCTCTCTCTCTCTCTCTCTCTCTCTCTCTTTCTCTTTCTCTTTCTCTCTCTCTCTCTCTCTCTCTCTCTCTCTCTCTCTCTCTCTCTTTCTCTTTCTCTTTCTCTTTCTCTTTCTCTGTGTCTGTCTCTCTATCTCTTTGTCTCCCTGTTTCTCGGTTACTCTTTCCTGCTCATCTTCATAAAGGACCCAAGTTATTTCATCAGATGGGAGGACCTGAGTGCTGAGGTGTTAGTTCCCACCGTGTCTGGGCAGTGGACTGATGGGAATCTGAAGCCACAGTTGGATTTGTGGATGATCCCAGCTCTGCGGCCAGGGACAGTTATGCAGCCCCCACCCCTGGGTAAAGGGGAGCTGGGTGCAGCAGGTCCAGCTGCTCTGCTGCCTCCCCAGTGGGGAGCAGCCTCTTTTTAGCAGGAGTGGCTTCGTGTGGCTTGGCACATGGCCTGCTTGGGGAAACACCACTTTCAGGACAGGGTTGCATCAAAATCTGTCATCATACTGCAAGGAGTTTATCTCGAAAGAAAACTGTAATTCAGCCAAGGCTAGTTTTTGTTTTTGGATAAAAATTCAAGAACCACTGGGTGAATGGCTTAGTATGTGCTGGTTAGTACCCGTTTCTGAGACATTCAAATGCACAGTTGGCCACTGAAGGAGACACAACTTCCATGCTTCACTGGGTGCAGGAGGCTGTGTCCCTGGTGTCTGCCCTCAATCTGTGTTTGTTCGGTAGTAAATGAAAAGTAGGAAAATGGCAACCATGAGAAAAGATAAAAGCAGTATAAAAGAGTATTCTGTGATTGCAACCATTTAACTTTTAATTATTTACTGTTAAAATGTGTCGTGTGGGGATTGAAGCCAGGGCCTCAAGTATGGTAAGTATGTGGGCTACTGCTGAGCTACTCATCCCCAACCCAGTTGCAACAATTTCAAAATGTTTATTTGTAGATGAAAGCTGGAAATGATAAGCCATAGTAGAGAGTTCTATTTGCAGTGTTTCTCAACCTGTGCTTTTTAACACCACTCCAAAGCCTTTGAAACCCTTTTGTCCTAAATTCGCCCACTGTCTATTATCTCTCACGACCACAGGAGCACTGTATGTCTGCTAGTATGCTGTGCTTCATACATAAAAAGAATTGGTTTTGGTCCCCGGAGAATTAGCATCTGCCCCCTTCGGAG
>RJWT010049089.1:0-11049 GCA_004365215.1 Cuniculus paca
GCACCGCCTACCATTTTATAAACCGTGACTTCATGCTGCTTGTTGCTCCGACAAAATCCTTGGCTTTTCTATTTCCCTCAAAGCTCACATCTTGTCCCAAGGAGCAAACCCTGCGGCCGGGATTGTGCTGTGTATACTGAACCTCGGTCAAGCTTTTCCTAGTCAGTCACTGGCTCTCCCTTTAGAGTATGGGGAGCGCCTGGCCCCCCTTCACTCCCCGCGCCCTAGACTCTCTTCTCCCACAGTAGCAGTGGTCTTTACAAAGCCTTCGAGCGCACTCCTCTGTTTCAGCCCGGGCCTTGCATCGTCTGCAGTAAGATCCCCATCCCTGGGAGTCTGGGGTCCCCCGAGCCCTGGCCCCCTGCCTCCTTACCCCCTTCTCCCACTAGCTGAGCTGCACCCCGGCAGCACGTGCCTTGTGTGGTTTCTCCAATGAGCGCGCTCCTGCCTCTGCTGGACGCTGTTGCCAGGCTGCGTCAGTCGGAGATTCTCTTCTCCGATGTACGTATTAGCTCATTCTCTCCCTTCTTCAGCCCTCTCTCGGAGTTTCTCTCACCAAAGAGGCTTTCGTTAGCTATTTTATAAAACAGCCATCTTTCATTACTCTCTCTTCCCTTGCCTAGTTTCCTATTTCTTCATAGCTCTTAGCAGTACCTAATATTTTGTTTTGATTGTTTTCTACTTTAACTAGGATTTAAACTTAATGAGGTCAGGACTTTATTTTCTCTCCAGGGACTAGAACAGTGCCTGAAATGTAGTAGTTGATCATTCAAATTTATTCATTACATTCAGAAAATACCTGCCAAACACACATGTTCTTTTGATATTTAGATTGTCCTTCATTTATCTAAGTACAGCAATATTTTTAAATGTACATTGGTATGTTTGCAATACTGTTATTAAATTTGTTTCTAAGTATTTTACGTTTTGATGTAATTATAGATGAACGTGTTTAATTTTGTTATCTAATTACTTGATACTGATAGAAATATACTTGATTGTACGTTAATGCCTTGACCTCCTAAACTGACTTATTTCTGCTAGTCGTTTTCTTAGTAACCCTTAACCTTGATAAAGAGTCGTATCAGCTACAAAAAAAGCGAACTTTATCTCTCTCCTTCCAGTCTCTTTCCTGTTTCTTTTTCCTGAGTGATTGAACTGCTGAGGACCGCCGCTCTCATGTCAGACCCATGATGTTGGAAATGGTGCCAGGAGTAGGAAGGTCTCAGTAAGTGTGGGGTTAGCTGTAGGTGTGATTTTTGGAGCGGTCCCCTATCAGACTGAACAGGTTTTCCTTCTGCTTCTCACTCGCAGAGAGTATGTGTACACGTTTAAAGCACCAAATAGGTTTTGTGTTTTCACAAATATTTATTCGTTTTCATTTTTATTCTGTTAATATGATGAATTTCTTTGATTTTCAAAAACCAAATTGATCTTGCATTTCTACAGTAAGTCCACCAGTTCATGATAGGTTATCTTTTTTTTTTTTTTTGCAGCACCGGGAATTGAACTCATGACTTTGTGCTTGCCAGGCAGGTGCTTAGGCCACTGAGCTAGATCCCCGGCCCTTGTCTCTTTGAGACAGGGTCTCACTATGCCATTCAGGCTGGCCTTGGGCTCACTTGTAGCCCAAGCTGGTCTCGAACTCACAACGATCCTCCAGTCTCAGCCTCCCGAGTGCTGGGATTACAGGCATGAGCCACCATGCCTGGCTTAGGTTATCTTTTTTATATATAAATGAACTGTATTTACTAGTATTTGCTAAGGAGTTTTGTACTTGAGTTCATGGAGAAATTTTCTTGCCATTTTTTTTACAGGCTTTGGTATATCAAGAGTATGCTAAACTCAATAAAGGAGTTGAGAAATGCTGCTTTCTCTATTTTCTGAAAAAGTTTTCCTATGATTGATGTTATTTCTTTTCTTTCTTTCTTTTTTTTCTGTCTTTTTGAGACAGGGTCTCATTAGGCAGTTCAAGCTGGCCTTGAGCTCACTTTGTAGCCCAGGCTGATCTTGAACTGCAAGAATCCTCCTGCCTCAGCCTCCCGAGTGCTGGGATTACAGATGTGCACTACCACACCCAGCTTGATGTTATTTCTTGATTAACATTAGAATTCAGCAGGGAAATCATTTAAGCTTGAATTTTCCTTCAAAACACTTCTGCTAAATTCAATCTCTTTGACAAACATTTTCTATTTCACCTTGTGTCATTTGGACAAGTTGTATTTTTCAAAGGAATTTTCTATTTCACCTAAGTTGGCAAATTTATTAACATAACACTGGGCATAATATTCCATTATTATCATTTTGGTTTCTGTAAGATCTGGAACGATGTTCCTTCTTTTATTTCTGATGTTGAACTCTCTTTTTTCTATCCTTCCTGTGAGGTGTTTATTAATTCTATTAATCTTCTCAATAATAGTATTTTTGGAATTGCTTTTCTATTTATTTTCTGACTCTAATTTTGTTTTTTATTTTGATCCTTCTGTTTACTTTGGGTTAAATTTGCTCTATTTTTCTCACTTAAAGTGAAGTCTTCTGTCACCGATTCTGTACCTTTCCTCCTTTGTAATATAAGCATGGAAAGCTGTGACAGTTCCTTTCACACTCTTCCACTGCAGTTCGTGAGTTTTGGAATGTTGTGCTTTCATTTTCATTCATTCTGAAAAATTTTCTGATTTCCTTTTTCAGTTCTTTGAAATTTATTTAGTATTTGTTTAATTTCCAAGTATTTATTTGGGAGAGGTTTCTAACTTCCAAATTATTACTGACTTCTAACTTAATTTTGTTTTGGTCAAAGAACATACCTCCATGTTATTTCATATTTTGAAATTTATGGCCAAGCATATAGTGACTACTCAAATTGAATTTGGAAAGAATACATAGTCTACAGTTGTTGGTGTCAACTTGGCCAAGGTATTTGATAATGTCACTTAGCTTTTTTACATCTGTGTTGATTGCTTTGTTTAGTAGTTCTATCACTAACTGGGTCGGGGAGAGGTAATGAAACCTCCAGTTCTGTTTATAGATTTGTCAACTTCTCCTTGTATTTCTGTTAAGTCTAGGTTTATTTATTTGAAAGTTTTGCTATCACCTGCAGGCACACTTATGTGTTATGTGGTGTTGAACCCTTATTATTATGAAATTTCCTTTCTTATCTCTGCCAACAATCTTGTCTCCAAGTCTATTTAATCTGACATAAATTTAGCCACTCAACTTTTTTAAGACACTCATTTGCATAGTTTATCTTTTTCTTTTCTTTTACTCCCAAACTGTTTTTATCTTTATGTTTCATTTTGTAGATAGCTTATAGTTGAGACTTATTTTTTTTTCTTTGTAGGTCCATTCTGATTGTATTGGCCTTTTTTTTTTAATTTTAAAAAGCAAAACAGAAAAGAAGGATAGAAATGATACAGAATTAAAAAAAAAAACCCAGGAATTCGACACTAGTCAGTACATTGCATATTGTCATCTCAGAACTAGATGCCCAGGTTACAGGATCTAGGCACAAAAAATGATCACACCCATATTGGTCTTTTAATTGTGGCGTTAGGTACATTCTTACTCAACATATTGGTACCTAGAATTTTTTTTACGTAGCAAGAGTAGCAAACTTTATTCAAGAAAGTAAAATTGAAGAATGAGAGAGAAATTGGCTTGTAGAGAGTTTGGACCGAATACACAGGAAAAAGGAGAGAACAAAGACAAAGGTACACACTGTGTCTGGGAAACACAGCATGGGCTATTGTGGAAAGCTAGAAGAGCACCAGCTCCTCACGGCTGCCTTTCTTTTACGCTGTTCAAATCTCGAGGAAACCCCAAGAACTGCTACATCCGGGTCCTGAGAGGCAGGGCGGGGACCCATGCTTTAGGTCGATGTTAGATCTAGGCATCCTATTGAAAACCTGCCCCAGTTCTCAGAGAACTCCAAGTGCAGAGCTACTGCGCATGTGTCTGGGATCTAGTAGGTAACAGGTCATGCCTACTACCACAGCCAGCTTTTGTCACACCCTAAACTTCAACCTCACTTCACCCTGAAAGACACAGATCCCTCTAATTCTTTATGGGCTGCTGAGGGAGTGGAGGGTCCTGTCTTGTACAACTTCTTCAAGCTGGAAGGGGCTGTTACCCCTACCTCCTGGAAACTATGTGCTCTCCAACTACCTTTGGGTGCTGTGGCTCACTGGCTGGGTTGAAGGAAGGAAAACTTGTCAGGAAATGAGAAAGAAGTTAGTGACAATTGAGCTTCACTATTAGCCAGAATATGAGGAGCAGGTGATACCTCCATGTTTCCTACAGCAGGACATGAGTCTTGCTTTTTGAAGAGAAATCTTGAAACTTCTAGAGGCTCAAAGGAGTAGCTTTCTCCTTTTCAGTGACCTTGTTCTTCAGACAGTTCAGATAGGACTGGCTTTGTTTTAGAAAGATGAATCCGGTTGTCTATCTCTGTCACCTTTATTGCTGTGGGTTTGGCAAGGATCACTGGGAAGAGGCCTTTTCATTTTGGGTTTAATGGTCAGTAAGTGTTTTCTCTGTCCAAGTTTTAGTGCAGGTTCCTGGAGGAAGAAGTTTAGACTTAATGATCTGTTTTGAGCTAAGAACTGTATAACCTGTCTTTTGATGTCCTTCTTGAGCAAAGCCACTTCTATCAGTGGATCACACCTCTTCAGGGTCTTGGAGGGGCAGATCACTGACATCCTGCCTACTTGCATGTGTCTGAGAGATAACTTGCTCCCAAGAGTGACTAACTTCTGGGCCTGTGGGCATCATAAAAGCAGGATTAATAGTAGTACAAGTTTTTATAATAACCTCAGGGGTATCTAAGAGTATGACATGATACTTGGTGAGCCATTCCCCTGTTAATCACAAGTAACCTTTTGTCTCCAGAATAGCTCTGAACTGATGGGGAGTCTGGATTTCTAGTCTCTGTAGCTTTGTAGCTTCTTCTGTTAGGATAGCTGTAGCTGCTATTACTCTCAGGCAGGGTGGCTATCCAGCTGCCAATTCATTTAGTTTCTTTGAAAAATATGCCACTGGGTGGGGTCCTTGCCCTAACCTTTTGGTTGAGACACCCAAAGCAATTCTTTCTTTTTCTGGTATGTAGAGAAAGAAAGTTTTTCTTAAGTCAGGTGTTCCCAGTGCTGGAGCCTGAGTAAGGGCATACTTTATTTCCCTAAAGGTATTGTCAGTCACTTGTCCATTCTAGGTACACAGACTTAGGGCCTTTCATGGACCCATATAAATGCTTTACAATTAGTCAAAAATTAGGTATCCAGAGCCTACAAAACCTGGCCATCCCTAGGAATGGGTGAAACTGTTGTTTGGTGCCAGGAGGCCCAAGATCACAGATGACCTGGATCCAGTCCCTAGACAGTTGTTGTTCCTCAGGTGTAAGAATGCATCCCAGATGTTGAACTTTTTGGAGGGATATCTGAGCCTTTTCTTTGGAGACTTTATGGCCCTTCTTAGCTAGAAAGTTGAGAATCTGTGCAGTGTTATAGTAAGATAATTTCTGAGTTGGGCTACAAACTAGAATATCATCAGTATGCTGCAGGGTGGTTCATCGTTTAAGCTTTGAGCTTTAAGCTCAAGTCTTTCTCTAGTGTCCCAGCAGAAAGGTGAGGACTGTCTCTAAGCCCTGGTGGGAGAACTGTCCAAGTATATTGCTGCTTTTTCTCTTGAAATGGGATTTTCCCATTCAAAGACAAACAGAAATTGGGAGTCTGGGTGGAGAAAAATGTATATTTTCAATTTAAGACTGAGAACCAATTAGTGTCCTTGGAGTTTGGGAGAGAATTGTATATGGATCTTCATTAGAGGAATGAATTGGAATGACAGCCTCATTGATGAGGTGGAGGTCTTACACCATCAATATTCTCATGAGGCCTTTACTACAATTAGAGCGGGAATACTGACAAGGGGGACGGACAAGGTTTTAGGACAATTTGAAAAACTTGTGTATGAGAGTCTGAAGGCCTTTACGTGCCTCTCCTTTGGTTGGATATTGCTTTCAGTTAGGAAACCAGCTGGGTTTTTTAGTCTTATAACTACTGGCATAGCAGAATTTGCCCTACCAGGTATTCCATTATTCCATGCCACAGGATCCACTTTTTGGCCAATTTGGTCAGAGAGACCTGGTGTAGTCCCACCAAGTAAAATCCAGTTTGGCCTTGGCTGGAGTTTGTTAATTGGTTCCAGTTTATCTAATAAATCTCTTCTAGCAAGGGAGCAGGACACTGTGGGACAATTACAAACTCATGGTTAAACATTTGGCCTTCACAGTGACATGTCAGAGCAGGAGTGAACAATCTGCCTAGGGGACCCATGGAAACCAACTATGTTATAGACCTAGAGGAGAGTTTTCTAGGGAAGGAAATCAAAACAGAGTGAGCTGGCCCTGTATCTGTAGGCAGTTGAATTGACTCACCCATGATGCTTAAGTTTACCCAGGGTTCCGAGGTGATGTCTATGTTCAGGGGCATTGCAGGTCCCTCGGGGCCTCTTCAGTCATCGAGCAGGAAGTGAAGACTTTGGCTGGCCTCACCTCTCTCTGGGAGCCAGGACAATCAGCCCTCTAGTGCCACGAGTCAGGCACAGTAGCTGGCTCACATTTAGAGTAGGGGTCAGGGGGAGGCTCGGTGCAGTCTCGTGCCCAGTGTCCAATTTTCTTGCACTGAAACAGGAATCTTTTCCTCAGTTGTGCCTGGGTTTTTCCTTGGATGACCTAGATGGGTTTCAAGCATTATGAATTACAGCAGCCATAATTCTAGCCTTTGTCCATCCTCTCTCCTCTGGGTCCTGATTGTTGGACACAGAAAAGGTTGTGTCAAGCATTCGGGACATGGGCATCTGTGACCTCATCTGAAGTTTTTGTAGTTTATGTCCAATATCTGGGGGTGATTGACAGATGAAATGATGTGCCATTAGTGCCTCTCCCTCCCTGGAAGATGGATCTATATTAGTACATTTACGAAAGACTCAACACACTTTTTTATTTTATCTCCCTGGTAAGAGCAGCTAGCATAGCGGAAATCATTTCTAGTCCATGACTAGTATTACAGTCCCAGTTTGGTTCATTTCCAAGGGAGTTTCCTTCCCTTTTTAAAGCACATGTTCATCTGCATGGTTCCTGGCCTCTTGCGTACCTGTACCTGATGAAGGGACCTGATCTATTAGCCTGGGAACTATAAGGAGGTAGAAGAGACCTCCAAATGTTACAGTAGAACTGAGTAGAACTGTCACTTCACCATTTGTTTTGTGTTTCTCCCATCTGTTTTATATTCAGTTTTTCTCCTTTCCTTTTTAAATTTGGACAAATCAAATATTTTTTAGTATTCTATTTTGATTTCTCTATTGGATTTTTAGCTATATGTTTTGCATTACTATTTTAAGGGTTGTTCTTGGACAGCAATGTGGATCTTTAATGTATTAATTTATACTTGGAGTTAATAATGTACAAGTTTATTTACACTTTCAGTTTCTCACACCAGAGAGACAATGTGATATTTAAATGCATATTTGATTTTTTTCACTGAAGAGTATAGTCTCAAGGTCCATCCATTTAGCTATAAATGGCTCAAGTTAAAATGCATAATAGTGTGAACTAGGAAGAAATTGTTCAAAAGGAAAGGGGAACTAGGGAGGGGGGAGGGGAAAAGACAGGAAGGGAAAAGAAAAAATGTGAAAAGATGAATAAAATGGAAAGAAAACTTTGTAAATAAGGAGAGGAAGAGGAGTGGAAGGGAGGGGAGAGGAATGGGAAAAAAAGAGGAACCAATGTATATCATGTATGGGTACAAATTCTCTATGGTGAATGTGATCAACATGTGTATCTAAACCGTACCAATAAACTTAATAAAAAACAATGTACAGTTTGACATAAAATGCAGAGTCCTCGCTCTAGAATATTTCCAATGACCCAGCTCTCTTTCCAGTCCGAACAGCAGTGGCATCTACCTGTTAAGGACAGTATGCAGAACATAGCATCTTGCTGGTATGACAAAAGGCACCTGGGCTCGGGTCTTGGGTAGTGATAATGGGGATTCTTCTGGTATACAAGGCAGTTATGCTCTAATGAGTGCCTCAGCCTATGCCACAGAACAAATCAGCCAGGCCTCAGATCAGTGGGGCTCCTGGAAACAGGGAAATTCTATGTTACATACATGTGTAGAAAACCGAAAGGAAACATTCCTGTTATGTTGTGTATAAGAAATCCGGATGCTTGCTCCAAGATGGCTTCATCATTCATTTTTGGTGTTAGTCTTTATTCTTTGCACATGCTTTTTAAAGAAACTGTAGCATATTCTTTCTGTTACATGAGTTAAAAACTTGAAAATATATGCTTAAAAACAAAATTAAGAATTGATTTTTGTATCTTTCAGGAAAGCTAATGATTAATTGCAATTCGCGGAAAGTGTTTGTTGGTCTTGTGTAATACCTTTGACCGTGCAGGAACCAGAAGACACAAATTCACTGAAGACGCATCACCGTCTCAAAAATTTATGGTTATTTTGTCGCTGCCCAAAGCTAATCAGATGAATAGCTGAAAAGGGTGTTTACATATCATTTTATGACTCATTTAGTCTCAATGACTGTTCTCCTATGTTAATTTCACTAGTGTTCAATTCCAAATTTTCCTGGACATGGATGGAAAGTGAAGTGATAGCAGTGGATGTGTTGGCTCTGTCAGGAGAAAAATAATTTCTCAAGCAGTTACATGAGGCCAACATTAAATCAGTGTCATAAGATTCTTCAAATAGAATACCCATTAAAATAATGTCAGGGCTTATCCAATTCATGGAACCAAAGTAATGCTTTGGTAAGTTAATTCTGTCAAAGGTCAAACTTCTGAAATGATTGCAATTTAACTTGTTAAGAAATTAAACATGAGGATTTTCTCAGTGACAATAAAAATACAAATTTTTGTGGAACACAGTATTAGAGACCAAATTATTTTCTCACTGAATTAAGATGCTTATAGAATGGGAATGTTCTTGGCATTGGTTGGAGCATACATAGTGAATAACTGTTTCCAAACAAGCTGCTTTTTTAAATAAAATATCAATTATATTGGAGACTGTAGTTGCACACATTTAGTAATTTTTTATGTACTAGAAACCTGAACTGCAAAAATTTTGCTACAAATCTGATTTTCAGTACAAAATAATACTTTAACGTGGCACTGTATATTTTCTTCCTTTAATCTTCATCAATTAGATCTTAGGTATCTTCAGGTTTTTAAAGAGCTACTTTGTGATTCAACATTAGTGTTCTAAAACACTGAGCTTCTGTGTAAATAAATCTTTCAAGTTTTGGTTAATTTTGTGCAAAGCCTGCTAGGAATAGTTAATCAAAATGAGAAGAATGACCCCAAAGCATCAGTTTTTGAATCTTTTAGTGAACTGCAATTGAGAACAAAGCCTATGGACTAGAAGACACTGAAACTTATCTCTACAAAAGCAAGAGAGGAGCTGAAAAAATAAAATAGTGAGAACTTCCAGGGTGGAAGATGTAAATTTAATACATCAGCTCCTGAAGGGCATTTTGGGATATGTTGGTTTGCAGGAAGAGTCTTGGGATGGTGCTCATATGGCAAGTAAGTAAATTTATATTCTGCACTGCAATGGAATGCAGTTGAATAAGCCTGTGATTTTGAGCATCTAAAACTGGTGAACCATTTACAAGACTCATAAACAGAGACAATTTATTTGACATAGTTTGTCAAATAAAACTATTCTGAGGCAAAAAGAAAGTATCTGAAAGTATTTGAAGTGAAATATTTATTCGTTTCAATATAAAAATAATTAAAATTGACAATATCCTCAATTTAACTGCATTTTCTCCAAGTTTACTAGTTTTCTCAGCACCAGGAGGCAGAATGTTTTCTTAATTAAAAAATTATGGTCTACAAAGAAGGGCTGATGGAAACAATCAATAATTTAAACTTTATTAATAACATGCAACTATGAAAAAATTGCAGGCAGTTTTATGGGAAAATCTAAAAGTATAAGATGAGGTTGAAAAACTTACATTCTCTGGAAAAATTCAGTGCTGCAATATTTAAGAGAAGTATATCTAAGAAACTAATGAATACATGTGGACTTACACAAAGAAAAAGTTATTATGTTTACATTACTTTTTATGTTCAAGTTATCAACATGAAGTTTTTTTATTTCACGTGCACAGATATTTATTATAATTTTAAAAGGAGCTTTATTTCTGCAATTAGATTTTGAACAGGACAATTTTGTGGCCCATCAATAAAATCAATTGGGTTGTCAGTATATAACTGTTATACAAATTACATAACTTTTTTTTTTGTTCCTTCTTGTATTTTCAGAAGAGCCCCGATTTGGATGGTACATTGTCTCGTCACTGTTGCTATTGGGTTCGCCATTAACAGAGCTCGCAGATAGTCTGGTGTTGTAACAAAAGGATGAAGCTGTTTTGTACTTCCTGTGTTTTCTGTATTTAGTCATGGACATCTGACTTGCATCGGCCAATGGAAGGTGAGCGGAAGTGACGTCTCAGAGTCAGGGTCTTCCTTCTTCTGCAGTAATCACAGAAACTGATGTCAAATGCAGTTTCCGTCAGGGTGCATTTCGAGTGCTGGCAGCTGAGGCACAGCTCCAGGCAATGTTATGTGAGAAATTAGTGACAAAACGTGATAAATAAATGTACACCTACATCCTTATGCTTTTAAACTGCTGAGATTTTGGGATTATTTGTTACTGTAGCAAAACTTAACTTACTCTAACTGATAAAGCTATTTAATAAATTCACCTATGAACTAATCCCTAGCCAGCTTATAAAGAGTGGGATTAAATAAAAAGACAGGGGACTGGGTCAAAGGGAAAGTAGGGATCTGAATGTATTGTTAGAGGTGAGGTTAGTTCTCAGAATGCTCTTCTGTGTAGTTTTCAGAGTTGGGCTTGCTTATAGTCTACAATCCTTTTAACAGCCAGGGCAAACATGGAAATTTGAGGAGGAACAGTACTCCTAAGAGAGCAATGAGCAGGATGCTTAGGAAAAACCTTAGACCAAAATGGGACA
>RJWT010049090.1:0-11054 GCA_004365215.1 Cuniculus paca
CCAGAATCTATACCTATATCCCCATTTTACTCAAAGTTACTCTTTTTAACAGATTTTATATATAATTTGATTCTTTGGAAAGGCTTTGTCTAAAAAAGGAAGTACCCTCTCCTTAAAAAACAAATCCAAGCCTAACATCTTCGAATACATTTGAGAATGTAAACTAGTAAACCCACTATAGAAATCAGTATAAAGATGCCTCAAAAAACTAGAAATAGAAATTCCATATGACCCAGTTACACCTCTTTTAGATATCTAGCTGAAAGAGCTAAAGACATCATTTACAGTAATACATCATAACCATGTTTATAGCAGCACAATTTATAATTAAATCTTAGAAGTGGCCTATATGCCCAAAAGCAGATGAATGGGTAAAGAAAATGTGGAATGTGATACACAATAAAGTAGTACTCGGCCATAAAGAAGAGTGAATTCGAGTCATTTCTAGGAAAGTGAATATACTTGAGATCATAAAGCTAAATGAAATAAATCAGACACTGATGTTTTTCTAATATGAGAAACCTAAAGTATGAATAATTGAAAGAGAAAAATAAATAACACATGACAGGTAACAGGGAAGTAGACTTTGTGAAGACGGGAAGACGATATGGGGATGAGAGAAAGGGAAAGGGAAGAAGGGGACAGGAAGCAAAGAGGATCATGTTGCACTGTGCTACCTACAAGTTCTTCATGAAGCATGTATTTATTATGTATTGCAAAAATACGCTAAAAAAATAAATTTTAAGAATGCATTGTTGTCATCTACTTCTCTACTCACAAGCCAATGCAAATAAATCACACATAGCCTTAGTTTCAATATTTAGGAACTCTACATTCTTGCTGAAAGACATCACACATCTGCACAAATCAGTTTCACTTTTGGTTCAGGATACTCTGCTCTCCACAGAGAAACATACACAGTGCAAACTCAATGGAAAACCAAAACCTGAATCTGTTCATTTGTTCCCAAAATATAATTTAATACTATTATTATCATCATCCTTACTATCAGACTCTTCTCCAAGATAAATAAGATTTTCTGGAGAAGAAAAATTTTCCTCATGAGCATGAAGCACTATGAGAAATTTCCTGCAGTAACAAACTGACTATAGTGTAACTTTGTAATTCAAAATTTTGATGAATAAATTACTCATAGGACAAAAGTTGTATATAGATTTTAAGTATTGCAGTCTTTGCTCTCATACAAGGATCTCTGTCTTATACTTTATTTCCTAATGGTGTTTAGTGCTTAGAATACAGTGATAACTGGGGCAGAGGATATAGCTCAGCAGCACAGCGCCTGCCTGACACAAGGTCCTGAGTTAGATTTCCAGTACCCTGCATAAAAAGAATACAATGATAACTTATACTATGTGAGAAACATAAAAAAGAAATGCTGAACAGAAAAGCTTTACAAATTTTAAACAAATGCCTGTCAAAGGATGCTTCAGATATTTCATATTTATCTAAAACTAAAAAACCTATATTATCATGTTCTACCTTAGGTAATGTTCAAGAGTTCTAGGAAATTTGTATCAAATATAAAAATGCACATATCACACATTATCTCCTATCACATCTCCAAATTCATACAGTGTTGTACAACTTCTGCAGGATTCATTGCATTTAAACCTTTCACTTAGTTAAATAACATCTTAATTTAAAATCAAACATTCAGAAAATATAATCATAGATTAAACATAAGTGAGAATTTTAGTTTTGAGGGTCATAATATCTCATAACTGTAGCATCCATTTTGGTGCAACAAATACAGTGACTGTATTTTTAAAATTCTAATGTATTACTTCATGTTTTGCTTTTATTTGACAGCCCATGCTTTTTTATCTTTTCTTTTTTCCTCTTTTCTTTCTTCTTTTTTGGAGGAGGGTCTGGAGAAATAAAATGAAATATAACACTGAGAACTCCAAGCATTCCAAGCACAGGAATTGTCACTGTGAAACAACTGAGGAAAGAGGGTACTTATAGAAGAGATGAGAATGGGATTCCAAACTTCTAACTACCTTCACTCCAGTTTGGTTGATTTCCTTCTTTGAGTACCAACATAAATATGTCAGGCAGCAGACGGACCAACAAAAGCCAGCTATGTAAAACTGGGTTAGCTTTCCCCTTTCATGGTTCTGTGTTCTGCTAATTTTTTTTTCAGTATTTGTGTTTCATTATGGATTAGGATCTTCTCAATGAAAACTCATTACCTACCGCAAGAGTTACTTCATTTTAATTCTTCTAGTACCAGCAACTATTCCATGCATTTGGTGTTGGCCCGAAGTCTTGGCTGCTATTTTATTTTGTAACATGGTTTTAGTTTAGAGTGGTGGTTATGAGTGAAGACTTTGCAATCAGATGGCCCTGGGCTCAGTGTCAGCCTCTGCCATATATTAGCACTGTTAGCTTAAATAAATTGTTTAAACTTTCTGCCTTCATGTGAGACTGTAATGGGAATACTGTTGAAGTTGTGTGAGCTGAAGGTGCCCAAATGACATGATGGCATCTGTCCAGAGCCTATATCCGAGTGCTACATGACAGCAAGCACAAACACCTGAAGCCAGAATGGAGCTGGTTGGAGTTTTCCAAGCCAATAATCTAGTACTGATGCCTGGATGCAGAGTGAGAAACTGCTCCTTTCTGATATCGAATAAAAGCAGATCAGACCTATTTGATCCTTATCTACCCTTAAATCTGTATTCCATTTCAATTCAGCATTTCAAGGGTGAAAAAAATAAAAATAAAATAAAATAAAACTATACTTCCTTGTGACCAAGGGAAAGGAATAAGAAATAAGGTCATTTGTTCTAAGCCTGGAATGGAGTCTTGCCTTTGTCAGAGTGAGCAGAGAGTGAGCAGAGAGCATTTCTACCTGCTGCTCTGTTGTTTGTACAGATCCTCATACATCAGGGATGAGGTCAAGTTTGAAACCCGAAATTAGACTAGTTCAAATTTGAATACTCCTTCTTGAGATGGGGTAACTTCACTTTCACCGGAACTCCTTTAGGGAATAACTGAAGAGAGGGTTGAAATGGAAGCACAGAGGAATGTTGTATGCTTTTCCTGAGAAGCCAACAACTGCATTTGTCACTGGCTCATTTTGAACATTTAATGAAATAACGAACGGAAAGCACAGACGCCGATGCTGAAAATAGACATGATTATTACAAGTGTCAGACAGCAGAAGTATTTGTTGCAGGGGCTGTATCGTTTTGTCATATTGTCTGTCCTGCCTTCTTCCCTTTGTCTTTCCTGCAGGAGGCTGGGTTTGAGTCCTACACCATGACTTTGAAGGAGATCACTGCATTTTAAACTCCTTGGAAGAATTTGCCTGTGAGCCTTGGGCAATCAGGACATAAAGGTAAAAGGGTTTGGATCTTTGCTTTGAAAAACTCAGAGCCATTCTAATTGCCTAGCAGGAGAGAGAAGTTATGCAGAGGGCTTGAGCACTAAGATGAGCTAGAGCAAAAAGGGTTACATGTATCTTAGCTCTGTTGGTTCTTTGAAAATCAAAAAGTCTGACAATGCACCCTAGGGACACAGCTGTGCTTCTGCTTTTCAGTCAGATGAGCTTAATACTTGCCATAGCAGTAATTTCAGACATGCCGCCTTCCCGAAAATGAGATTGTGTTTAAAAGAACAGGCTCTTGTTAGTTATCTTTTTCTTCTAAATAATAGCAAGAAAAAGATGCTGTCTTTGAAAGGAGATTTTAATGTTTATTGTTACTTAAGATGTTTGGAAATGTGGGACTAACTACACAGATACTGATCATTTTCCTCCTAAGTCCTGAGCCTGCAGTTCTGAAAGCTGCCAATTTCACCCTGAATCTCTTCACAGTCGGTATTTTCCTGAGGCATGGGTCACTGGAAATACAAGCAATAATAAATAACTTCATCTATAAAACATAACTTCTCGTCAAGTTAGTACCATAAATATTTTTTACTGGACATTGGTAATGACCTCTGACAGTGCTTAAGGAAAGATGTAATTTAGAGAAAGATTGAGAGAAGCATAAAGTGTAAGTATAAACTGATGTCTGGACATTGAATCCACTTATCATCACTTATAAGTCATCTTTTGACCTTGGTTTCTTTTTTAGTTCTACTAAAACATTGACTTTTTCTCATTACAGACTTTGTACAAATGTGTGCTTCACCAAAGTTAGTCTTGTTCTCTGCATTTTAAAAGTTCTAGCACACTTCGTAAGCTCTCTGCCTTACCTCAAAGTTACTATCATTACGGCTTGTGACTGGCTTTTGCATTGACTTTTGTTTCATTAGCCTGTTCTGTTGTGCAAGAAGAAATAGCCTTGTGCATTCTTTAACTCTTTATATTCCTTATTTCTTGATTTTATTTCAAGGTAGAAAATATATGCCACATTTTTTGAAACACATAGATTCTGTATTCAGTTCTATGATGATTTCTTCTCAATCAGGAAAAAGATAATTTAGCAACCAACTTGGTGGTCAACTTAATGAACCACCTCTATTCTTCACCAATATTCTACTAGAATTTCATATTTTGGTGAGATCCTCAAATTTAACACTCTGCTCACATTAGCCAGCACTAGAAAGTACAAATATGAATTTAAAGGTTCTCAAAATTTTGCATGAAATTATTCTCTGCCACTGTGAATGTCATGAGAAACAGAGTATCTTTCTTGTAAATAAAGTGAAATTTCTCAGGGGGCAGAAACCCAGAACACAGAGATTTGATGTTCTCTTTTGCCATCCATTCAAAGTATTTGCTTAAACTCCTTTTGAACAAAACCAATAAAATCATCACTATTTTCATATTTTTTTTTAAATTCTACCTTCTAAAAATGTTTAACTACCAACTGAGCTCTAAGGAGACATCTTAGGGAGCAATACCTTGATGTGAACTTTCAAAAGAAGAGAAAAAAGCCATATAATTTCATCTCCTTTATTAGAAGCCTTAAAAATAAGATAATTTTAATATTTTATTTTATTTTATAGTACTGGGAATTAAACAGGACTTTTGTGCTCAGCTAGATCCCCAGTCCTTTTTATTTTTTATTTTCAGGCAAAGTCTTTCTAAGTCACTAAGTTGCCCAAATTTGGCTCAAACTTGTGATTCTCCTGCCTCAGCCTACTAGAGTGCTGAGATTACAGATGTGCTCTACCAAATCTGCCTGATTGTTAATATCTTTGAGCAAAATTTCACAAAGTTTTGATATTGATATAATTTTTGTGTATTTTATTTTATCATTAGTCTTGTGCCAATAATAAAAGTATCTCTTAGATGAACTTTAAGTCTGTGAACAGAGCAAAGATTACAGCAACCTAAACTTTAGGCAAGGAACTCATAATACCTTCTTTTCTAATGCAGCAAGAAATCTTCTTTGAAGTTGGGTAATAAGTTTTTAAATTGTTGATACTAAAGAATGTCCAATAAAAGTATGCAAGATTACTCATTTTTTTAGTATTGACAAACATCTACTGAAATGTATTGGCTATCCAAGAATCCTTATTTTGGAATAATAAATAGATATCAATTCGCAAGAGACAGGGAGCACACTGTGAAGGTAAGGTGGAATGTATAGAGAGACAAAGAGAAGCAAAGTTTTTCCAGCCCCCCTGCCCATGGTGCCTTAATGTCACTAAAATTGCTATGTTCAGCTTACAACTTTTGAAGTAAAGAGACATCATTCTATTTGGTCATAATCAGATCCTAGTTTTTCAGATAATAGAGAAGAGAAGAGTAGTTATCTATTCTGGAGATATATAGATACGGCTTTACTCTTAAGAACCTATTTAATCACTCCCCCCTAAACTGGCTTTGTGTAAAATCAGGATCATAATTTATCATGCACAGTCTGTTATACGACGAAATGTCCTATTAAAAGTCCTCAGCAGAGGTCCATACATTGGTAATTATTCATGTGTAAAATTAAGTTTCCACTCACCTAACCCTAAGGTAAACCAGGCATCTCAAAGCCTCTCCTACTTCTTATAACCATAAGCAAGCTAAGCAGAACAATTACATTAGAAGAAAACAAATATATACTCAGACATCCTGTCTTGTCCATAGGAGATGCATTCCCAAGCCACCAGTGACTAGGGATAGTACTCAGTCCCATAAATATGATGTCTGTGCTACAGGGCATGTCCTTTCGTTTCATGCCCTGGTACGCTGCAGCATTACTATTCTTGTGAGTTTGGGCAATTATTAAGTGAAGTAAGGGTTACTTGCACATAAGTTATGATAACAAGACAGTGAATCTGATAACTGAGGTGGCTGCTAAGTGATGAGTGAATGGGGAGTGTACACAGAGTGTCTGCTGGAGAAAGGGATAATTCACTGGCTGGGCAGAAAAAGGCAGCTCTGCATTAGACTTTGTCACCGTATACAAGATAATGTGAAATGTTAAACTGGACAATATTTATGTCTAGAATCTTTCACAATATTTTAAGATTAGACTGCAGTTAACAGCAAGTAACTAAAATCACAAAAAGTAGAACCACAAATAAGAGAATACTATAACACTGGAATAATTGACTCTGTAAACATCAACATAAGCACAGAAGTGGTTTGCAGTGAGACAGAACAAAGATAGAGAAGAGAAGATTGCAGAATGGCAGTATTAAGAGCACTGTGGATCTTCACAACAGATCAACAAAATTGGTGAACATTAAAAAAAATTGAAATATCCAGAAATAAGTAGAATAAAGATATGCCATGTGCAGGAACCTAATAACTTCAATTAATGCAAGCATTGTATGCCATAACACAGGATAAGACTGATAATTACAAGCATGAAAATGGGATAGATGTAGAGGTCGAAGGAGACAGGAGGAAGTGAGAAGGGGATTTAAAAAAAGAATCAGGCTGTGGTATGCATATGTAACCACTCCCCAGATGAATGTAAATTGCATGAATTGTGAATGAATTTAATAGTAAATTATTATTTATTAATAAAAATATAAAAAATTAAAATAAAAATTCAATTGTACAAGCTGTACAACCACAGCAGAATAATTTAAAGACTCAGAATATGAACAGCTGGGCTCCACTGCTGCATTGTATCAATGCTTAGAGATATGTGGATCCATATTTTAATCTTCAAACTGAACTGCAAAATAGACAATAAATTCAAAACCGTGAGATTAAAAAAAGTAGAAATATCTCTAATAGTATAAAGCCAAAAAAATATTTATTCAAGAAAATCTACTAAATTTTGGTAAGAAGAGCAAGAGTTTGGCATTTGAGCCATGACCGATTCCAATCCTCTCCTCCTGAATCAGCATTACACAAGTACCAGCTGGGTGCGTGCAGCTAAAAGCACAGACTTTCCCTCTGGATTCCAGACTAGGATCTTACTAGCTCCTTGGAGCAGGCAAACCACAGTGTTTATCATCTTTCTCGGCTCTTGATTGTAGAAATTCTATTCTAGCAAGGAGTCTGAGAATCTGAGACCTCTTTTCTTCAACTCTTTCAAGCATAACAGGTAACGAATGAGGTGATCTGATAATCCTTGCCAAGGTTCACTTGAGGGAGATTTCACATTGGTAGAGACAAGCCAAGAAGACCATAAGCTACCATCCTAACCCAGTGTCCTATCCATATGCTCAAGGAGAAGTGGGATACCTTCCCTTCAGCTGTGCAGGCACAGCAGTGACGTGAGTTAGCTCAGAGATCCAAGAAGAGGTTAAGAACAGAGTGGTCCTGAAGCTCTGCCGATGTGAAATAACTATTTGAAACAGAGTGTAGGTAAGTCCAAGCCAAAATGTACTTTTGAAAACAATGGAGGATGTGATAATAAGCAATTAGCAGAGGGTGAGAGTTTCAAAAGAGCAAGAAGCTAAACCCTAAACTATCTAGAAGTGTATCAGAAATAATCAGGAAAAACAATACCTAGAAGGATCCTTATTGAAATTAGAACAAATCTCAGAGGAGATAAGGAGATGGATCTCTTGCAAATAGGAAGAGGTCCGATACACCAAGGGTGAGGGGCAAGGAGGAGCAGAAGAGGAAATAAATAGAATAAAAATTTGCCATGTACAGGAATCTAACAACCTCAATGAATGTAAACATATGCCATAAACATGAGCTAAGATTAATAATATCAAAGGGAATGAAAATGGAGAAAGGGAAATTAAAAGAGAAAGAACGAAGGGTGGAGGGTTGGGGAAGAGGATTAAAAAAAAAGAAAGTGAATTATATTATGTACATGTACCCACATTCCAAGATGATTATAAAATACATGCATGGCAAATATGTACCAAAATAATTAAAAATTTAAAAGGGAGAAGAAATAAATAGCCGTCAAAAATCAACCTTGTTTAATTGGATCAGAACAATTTAAACTCCAGGGCATTACTACATGCAATAGGAATATCCTGAGGCAGTAAATGGGAACTAAAAACTGGTCATGATATCAACAGTGACAGACAGCATGAGAGAGAGAGACAGAGGGAGGGACAGAGAGAGAGACAGAGTCAGAGACAGAAAGAGGGAGACAGATGATATCAAAGACAAAAATCACTATCACTCCAGGGTAACAGTCCTCTGAGGGATGATACCAGAGGTTGCACACTGTGGGGTGAATAGATGTCACTAATATAGTCCAACTAAGACAAATGAATAAAACATAAAAATGAACCCAACAAACCCGAAAGATGAGAGATCAATATCTATAGATATGTCCAGTCTTCACACATCAATGCACACACACAAAATGATAACTTTTACAGAGAAACAACCATGCCTGACCCACAAAAAGAGAGTGAAGGTAGGCAAAATCTCTCTTTGAGAGTGACCATATATAGTGCTTAACGTAAAGATGGTTAAAAGAAACTACTAAAAAAGGGAAAGTGGCCCTGAGACTGGGGGAGGTGAAGAAAGAATTTAGATGTGTTATGTGCACTCTTCACGATGAATGTAATCATTGTATACTGCAAATGTGCACTAATAAAAATATATAAAAATAAAAGGAAAAAGAAACTATTATAAATATATTTGGAGTCCTAAAGGAAACTACATTTAAAATAAAAGATCTATGAAGACAAAATCTAAACATCAATAAAATCTAAATATCAACAAACACATATAAATTATGTAATAGAACCAATAAAACTTGCAGAGTTAATAAGCAAAATTCTTAAAGTGAAAAATTCACTAGAAATGTTCAAGAACAGATTTGAGCTGCAAGAAAAAAACCAACTAACATGAAGCTAAATTGATAGCAATTGCAGATCCTGCAAAAGAGATTTAAAACAAAAGGTAGAAATGAGCAGGGCTTCAGATAAATGTGGAACTCTACAAAATCCACCAACTCGTGTTTTGGGAGGACAAATAATGTGAGGAAAACCAGCAGAAAAAGATTATTGAGAAAAGAAATTTATATACATACACACATCTATATATATATATTTCCATTACTTTCTTACCCTGACTGTTTAAAAAAATAAACCACTATCACACAGTATGTGCATGATTGTATTATTGGGTTTGTATGAAATTTCATGAAAAAAATACCATAAATATTTAAATTAAATATATATTACAATAAAAGACATGCTGCCATTAATTTTCCTCAAAACACCAACCCCTCTTGCTTCAAACACACTTATTCCATTACTCTTGCTACTTTCCGAAGCAGTTCTGGAAGTCCTGTTCCATGAATGTCTTTAGTTGCACTGTCAAGAATTGATTCTATTGGTGGCAATTTGAATTTATTATTCATAGTCATTTTGACTTTAGGGACCAGCCAGAAGTTGGACAGTGCCAGATCTGGTGAACAAGGTGGAGAAGGACACACTATAAAGTTTTGACAGAATTTTCTGTTAATTTAAACTGTAACCTTCTTCTGAAAGTGGCAAGAAATGTGTGAGATAACCATTGGGATACAAGATCATTTGTGCTTGTGTTGAAAGCATAAATGTAAATACAAAGTGCCTCAGAGGGACTTATGACAATATGTCTTTTACAGTAATAAATTTTTATTTATTTAATTAATTATTTATTTATTTTTTCGTGGCACCAGGGATTGAACTCATGACATCGCGCTTGCCAGACTGGCGCTTAGACCACTGAACTACATACCCAGCCCTTGCCTTTTTGAGACAGGGTCTCACTATTCCATTCAGGCTGGCCTTGAGCTCACTTTGTAGCCTAGGCTGGTCTCGAACTTGCAACGATCCTCCTGTCTCAGCCTCCAGACTGCTGGGATTACAGGTGTGAGCTACCACGCCTGGCTTAAATTTTTAAATTTAAAGACTTACTCTATTTTCTGATCAATGTCATAATGTATGGAAGTGCAACATATTTTACATAGCAACCCAAGAGAACCAAATGTTAGTGAAACAATATTAGAGACAATGGTACATGATAGTATTTTGAATGGAACTTGAGTACAAATGAGGGTGATGAGAAATGATGAATAAAAAACTTAACATAGAATTTATAAAGATATGCTTGTTCTCTTTTCTTAGTTTCATTAAAGACATATAATTATATAAGTTAAGAATTATAACCATGCGTTTAGCTTGTAATATATTTAGATGTATATAAATAGCACAAAGCAGGGAGCATGTTGCTATACAGTAATAAAATTTCTATTTGTCACTTGAATTAAGTTAGCATAAACCTGAAGTCAAATCTAGTAGGTTCATATATATTATAAGCCAGTGATGGGGAACTTTTAGAGGCCCGGTGCCCAAACTGCAATCCAAAACCCACTTGCTTATCACAAAGTGCCAACACTCCAATTAAAACTGAATACTGAGGTTTTAGTTTAGAAAAATAATTCATACAGTAACATATTTTGTTTTAAAAGAAAAATACAATAACATAACTTTCAATGATACAGCTTTTTACTGAAAGGTAAAAGTTTGCATTTGGCACACTTTTGCACAGTTAATGTGATCTTTCCTGTTGTACACATGCTGATGATCTGCCAAACCTTGGCTGGAGTGCCATGCCTTGCATGCCCACAGAGAGGGCTCTGTGCAACCGCTTTGGCATGTGTGCCATTGGTTCGCCACCACTGTTAGAAGCCATAGTGGAAACATCAAGAAAATAGCTCAAA
>RJWT010049091.1:0-11047 GCA_004365215.1 Cuniculus paca
GAAGGAAAAGGCAATCTCTGGCATCCAACCCCAGCAGCCCAAGTCCAGGAAAGGTAAACACTGAAGAGATCTGGAGTTGCACACATGACATGTCTGAAGTGATGTCAATTGAAGTAAAGAAAAAACTTCATGAGGCTATAAAAGAAATTAGAACAGAAATACTATCCCAGGTAAAAGAAGAAATGAAAAACATAATAAAAGAATTGTTAAGCACCTCTGAAGAAGACATAGATTAAAAAAATAGAGGAACATAGGAAAATGAGGGAAATCATGAATGAACAATATAAGAGAGATTTAGAGTGCATGAAACAGATTCAGAGATATCCAGGAAATTAAAAACTCCACTGAAGCCTGGCAAAACCACTTGAAAGAAACTGAAGGTAGACTTTCAAATCGTGAAGACAGGTTTGCAACTTGTGATCACGAAAGGAAAGATCTCTTGAAAATAACAAAGACTCAGGAAGAAACAATTCAACAGCTGCAAGACAACTCAAAGAAGCATAACTTATGAATTAAAAATGTGAGTGAAAAAGTCGGGGTCAAGACAAATGACATCAGGACCTTATTTACAGATTTAATTTCTGAGAACTTTCCAAGCATGGGAAAAGGAAATGACATTCAAATAAGTGAGGCATATAGAACTCCAGCTAGTCATAAACAAAATAAATCTACACCCAGACATATAATAATCAAGATCCCAGAAATTCAACACAAGAACAGAACATTAAAAACTGTTAGAGAAAAGAAACAGGTCACCTATAAAGGAAAACCCATCAAAATCACAGCAGATTTCTCAACACAAGCCATCAAGTCAAAAGGAGGCTGGAATGAAGTATTGCCAGTCCTGAAAGAAAACAACTTCCAACCCAGACTGATGCACCCTGCAAAACTTTCTTTCAAAATTAATGGAGAAACAAGATACTTCCATGACAAAGAACAGCTTAAGGAAATCTTGACCACCAAACCAACCCTACAAAGAATACTAAAGGACATTCTAGAGAGAGATAAAAAGGATTATGGGCTCAGGAACAACGGCAGAGGGGGACCATCAAGCGGGGGAAGTCAATTGAATGTAGAGGAAAAATGGAGCCAGTGGCAGGAAAATAGCATGGCAGAGGCGACGCAGAGTAATAGGACCATAACTATAAATGTAGATGGCCTCAATGCGCCAATAGAAAGAAACAGACAGAGTGAATCAGGAGACAGGATCCATCAATATGTTCTATACAAGAAACATATTGAACTAGAAAGAAAATTCATAGCCTGAAAGTCAAAAAAGAGAAAACAATGCCCTATGTGACAGGAAGCCAGAAAAAAAAAATAGGGGTAACTTACCCATCAACTGCAGAATGGATAAGAAAGACATGGCATTTTTATATAATGGAAACCTACTCAGTTATAAAGGAAGATAATCCCAAAGCTCTCGTAGGTGGATAGAGGCAATTTGAGATCATGCTCATGGATGAAATGGTTCAGAGTCACATGGGCGAATTTCATTTTGTCTTCCTAGTATAACAAACTAAAGGAGTCAGTGGGATCCAAAATACACAATACATATTGGGAAAGTCAAAGGGGAGGAATTATCTAAAAAAAGAAGGAAGTGACCACTGTTAATCTATTATCATGATTCGAAACTCATATTGTCTTCCTTGTTCTGATTAGTTTCATTTTATTCTGATTTGTCTGATTTTACTATACTTGATGGCCTGGACAGCTATTTTAAAGATAACAAAATTTATAATTGCAGCCATCGAGGATGTCCAGTTATCTTGTTTAGAAACCCTGTATTGCTTTCATTGTTTTGTTTTGATTGATTTTACTCTATTCTGTGTTGTTTGATTGTAATATGTCTGAAGGTATAGGCAACTATTCTGAAGATAACAGGAAGCATTATGGTAACCACTACTGTTTTACTAGTATCTTGAATTTCTGTGTTGCTTACATTGTTTTGTTTTGTTTTTACTGGTTTTATTTTGTTCTATTTTGTTTGATTTTATTTATTCTTCATGGCATGATCAGTTATACTGAAGATAACAAGAGGCATTATGGTAGCCAGTATTGATTGCTTTTTACCCTATTTAGAAGTCATGTACCATGCTCATTGCTTTGTTGTGATTGACTCTACTCTGTTTTATTTTGTTTGGTTGTATTCTTTTCAAAATAAAAAAAATAATAAAAATTAAAACCTAAAATTTGCAAAACTTGGCAAAGATCTCATAGTCATCAGCACAGGCAAAATGTAGGTGACAGAGATTAAACCCCTTGCCAATAAAATTCTTCCACAGGGTTCCAGTCCCCTGTGCCATGACCTCAGATTCTTCCTGGGGAGTGGGCAATTTAGTGGATGAGTAAATGCAGGGGGAGGCTGATTTCAACATGAGCTTTGCCTGATACAGCTATCACAGTAGAGCCACTTTGGGGAAGACTGTAGCATTGGGGACTAGGCTGGTTTCTGTTTGGGATGGGTGGGATTGCTGTTTGTTTTTCTTGTTGTTTATAAATGTGGTCAATGGGGAAAAAAAGGAAAGAATATGGGAAGATTATGATGTTTCTTTGATGGGACATTTTATTCCTTTTTATATATGCTATATTTGGACTCCGTTGCTGAATTTAATAGTGTTCCTTGTTTGACTTATTTCATTGTTGTGGTTTGTTAAATCAGCATGGGAGAAAAGCAATGTTAGAGCACACCCTAGTGAACTTTGATATAAAATACTGTAAAATGAGTCTTGTAATGAAATGTAGTCTATATTTAGCTCAGGCTTTTATCTGTCCCTTGTAGAACCTTAACAAATACTAATCATTCTGCCAGTTAGTTAAATGCTCCCAGTACAGCTGCCACTCTTAAAAAAGAGGACAGATTCCCCAGCACCTTCTGGTGAATACCCATATAGTTCATGGCCAATGGAATGTTGACAAGAAAGGCAGCTGGATTCTTTTCTGGAGACCAATCTCTGGTTGTGTAAAAACTGAGAGGTAAACCGAGGGGTCATGACCAGGGCTACTCTCTGGCGAACACCCAAAGGTTTCTCAGTGGAAACTAAGTCCTGACAGCTCAACTTGGTTATCATTAGAAAAACTACACTTTTCTACCATACTTCTCTCTCTTTACTAATAAGATAGAAATTTCCCCTAAATTTTTCTCCAACTATCCAGAAGTTAACTTTAAAGAACCTTGTCATTAGACCTCTACCATACTCCCTTCAGGAGGTCAAGCTGAGACAGTTTATAGCAACTGTTTACCTTTCACAGAGAAGACCATCTAATGATGTACACTTGTGCCTTACATATGCTAAAAGAAAAAAATGTATTTTAGTCAGGCTTTCTCTTCTTTCATATGCATGTAAAAAAATCGTTAAATGTGCCTTTACTAGCATGTGAATTGTGAATGCTGGGGATAAGTTTAACCTGTAAGCTTCAGAGACATAGAAATTTTAGAATGGACTTTAAATAAATAGACTTGTCTTGCTGCTAAAGAATATTGTCTAGGTGATTAGGTATATAACGTATCCCTCTCTAGAGGTGATCTGTCTTGCAAGTTGGGAGATGCTCCAATCACTTCAAATTTGCCCTCACTCTGTTTCAAAGAATTGGAAACCAATGGTTTAGATCTCTTGATTATTCTGATTATTGGTTTGCTAGAAATGTTTCTTTCTTTAATCATGACTGTTACAGCTGTAATCAATCCTGGCTTGTGCTTTAGGAACACCTGCCAGAATTAGAAGTGTGAGTTTTTGGGGAAGAGAGGATCTTCAACCTGTAAAAGGTGGCAAGTTCAACCTGGCCTGTCTTCTGGTCTCTCTCCAGATGGCAGTCACCTGCTCTAGAGTGGGTCACATTAGGGGACACTGTGGGGATATAAAAATAAAACAGAAATTAAAGGAATGCCAATTCTTTCTCTTGCATTTCAGATGGGAGGCTCAATGTCAAAATCTTTGGAATGTATTCTTAAATACTGGAAAATGTTTGACCTTCATATATTGAGAAAGAGAAGTTTAATATTTTTCTGTACCTGCACATGGCCTACCTACCCCCTAGAACCAAAATGGAAATATTGGCAAAGGGAAATACTAATTATTATGCTGTTTCACAACTAGAATCATAAAGTGAGAAAAATGGTCAGAATTGCCTTATATTCATTCTACCTTTGCATGTAAATGTACATAAATGTAAATGTAAGCCATAGGAAAACCAGACTCATCTAGCACTTCAGGTATCACTATCACTGAGCCTAAGACTAATTTTTCTCACCCTGTGGACCTCAAAGATGAAAACATTGAGGTTTCTGAGGCCTCACCCACTATTACTGAACCCAAGGGCAAGGGTCCCAGAGTAACTTTAATCTAAGCCTCATTCATTATTACTAAGTACAAGGCTACCCCTATTTGCCCTTTGGGTCCTGAGAGTGAAACTTCTATACCAGTCATAACTGAAGCTTCTACAGGGCTATACCTAGCCTGAACTGATTATGTTTAAATTCCTCGAGAACAATAACCCTTACAAGAAGTAAATGTTGAATAAAGGACTATCTGTGTTCATGTGTCCTTTGCTCTTAGTGACCTACAAAAATATCAAACAAAGTCGAGGAAAGTTTTCAGATGACTCTAATAAATACACTGAGGTCTTCAGAGTGCTTCCTCAGATCTATGAACTAGCCTGGAAAGATACAATGTTATTTATAAATTAATAATTGACTTCCAATGAAATACAAGTAGCATTGCAAGCTACTATTATATCTGGGGGTGAATATCATATTGCTAATTTTAGGAGGCCAGAAGAGGGGCAACCAGGGGAACAAGCCAGTTCCCATCAGAGCCCAAGAATTCCCTACTCAAAACCCCTACTGACCTTTCAACCAGATAGGAGATTAGGAGATACCTTCAAGCATGTATTCTGAAGCTTTAAGGAAGATGAGAACTAAGTCCTTCAACTATTTTAAATTGTCAATTATTCTTCAGGATAAGGCTAAGAAGCCCTCTGTCTTCTTAGATCCTCTACAAGAAGTATTAATAAAACACAACCCTGGCTCCTGATCCAGTAGAAGACAGATTATCATTTTTTATTTATTTATGTAAGAGGAAAAATACACAAAAAAGAAAAACAAAAAGCAAAAGAGACAAACAAACAGCAACAACAAACCCAAAACAGTAACAGTATAGGTTTTCAAAACAAGATGATAGGAATTTAACAATGGTTGTTATGTTGCATATTGTTACCTTCAAAAACATTTAGATTACCACATAAAGACATTTAAAATTGACCTAATTATTTGAGTATTAACTGTTCTTTTCCAAGAACTAATACAATTAGTGGTATAGCCACTTTAGCTACCCTATGTATATATATATATATATATATATATATATATATATACAAAATTATGTCTGTTTCCTTTTCCATTCCTTCTTTCCTCCTTTCCCCTATCCCAGTTACTTTTCCTCTTTGATAAGTTTCTTACCCTTACACAATATTTATTGTAGATTTTTTATTGCATTTGCTCTTTCAGTTTCTTACATTAGGGAGACAATACAATATTTACAAATGTGATTTTGATTTATTTCATTTATGATTATGGTCTCAAGTCACGTCCATTTACTTATACAAGCCTCAATACAATCTTTCTTTATAGCTGAGTATTGCTCGTATAAAAATATCACATCTTTTTTATACATTCCTCAATTGATGGGTACTGGAGTTGTTTTCGAGATTTGGCTATTACAAATTGTGCTGCTAGGCCTCCCGCTGCCGGGCCTCCAGGCCTGCCTTCCTCCTGCACAGATGCGCTCCCCGCACACTCTTCCCCCTCCTCGCCGCGCTCCCCACAGCCCCTCTGAGGGCTCCGACACCCGCCTCCTCCCGGGAGTCCGCCAGTGCCTGCCGGCTGGCCGCACCACTGCTGCTCCCTCCCAGCCCTCGCCCTCCCCTCCCTCGCGGGTCCACGGTCTCCAGGGCACCCCGGCACGAGGGGCGTGGGGAGGGAGCGTGAGAGCTGTTGCCACTGGGGAGGAGGAGGAGGAGGAGCCCAGCGCAGCCCAGCAAGCACGGAAGACCTTCAACTTGAAGGTTTTAAGAGAGAGATGTTCTTGATCATATTGCTGCATAACAACTATTGAAAGTCCACGTAGAGAACAAGACTCACCTGGAGCAGCATGGTGGAGGCTCCTGCGGACCCGACTTGGGTCCGGGGCAAGCGCAGCGAACACCACCTAGCTGTGCACCTTGGGATCAGGCAACTAGACCCATAGAAATCTGCGCCCAGCCACTGGAGTGCGGGGCGTCCCTGGGGTCCTCCCTACACCCCGCCCCTTTGCCTGGGGCGGCCCACGGTGGCTGCTCTGAGCCCGACATGAGTTGAGTGTGCGACCAGCAAGTTCTGCCTGGCCCTGTGGTTTGAGACTTCGCCAAGAGACCAGTAGGAGTTCGTGTCCATCCTCCACTGGCCCTGGCTGTTCAGGCATCTCTGGAGTCCAGGCCTAGGCCCCACCCATTCACCCAGAGCAGATGGGCAGCTGCTCCTCTGGACCTCACTCGCATTGGGGAGTGTACATAGCGAATTCCACCTGACTGCGTGGCTTGGGACCTTGCCAACAGACAGGTAGGAGTCTGCACCCTTTCACCATTGACACAGGAAGTTAGGAGCTTCCCTGGCATTCTGCCTGGGCTCCGCAAAGACACCACCCAGCAATAGAGCAGCCACAGTGGTAGTCATGGCTGGAGCTGAGGGTGTGCATTGTATCACCTAGCCTTGACACCTCAATTGTGCATGTTGGATTCACGAAAGAGCAAAATGCAATCTTGCACCCCCAGTCCTTCCCAAACAAGCCAAAGAGATACAGACACAGAAAAAATTACAAGCGACACGCCTGAAACTTCGGAAATGATAGCAACTGAAGTAAAGAAATAACTCTAAGAGATTTTAAAGGAACTGAGGTTAGAAATGATTTCCCAGGAAAAACAAGAGATGATAAATGTAATGAAAGAAATGCTAAGCACATCTAAAGAAGATAAAGTTGGAAAAATAGAGGAACACTGCAAAAGGATGGAAACCTTGAAGGAAGAATACAAGAAAGAATTACAATGCATGAAACAGATTCAAAGAGATATCCAGGAAATCAAGAAGGCCATCGAAAGCTGGCAAAGTCACCTCAATGAATGTGAAAATAGAATTTCAGACCTCAAAGACATGATGGCAGCTAGTGAAGAAGAAAGGAAACATCTTTTAAAAATAACAAGGAATCAGGAAATAGAAATTCAGCAGTTGCAAGATGATGCAAAGAAAAACAATATAAGACTAATAGGTGTAAAGGAAAAACAAGGAGAAAACACAAATGATATAAAATCACTACTTACCATAGCTCAAAATTTCCCAAACAGGGGAAAGGAATCTGACATACAGATAAGTGAGGCATATAGAACTCCAACTAACCATAACCAAAATAAAATAAATACCCAGACATATAATTATCAGCATTCCAGAAATTGAACATAAGAACAGAATATTAATAGCTGTGAGAGAAAAGAAGCAAATCACCTATAAAAGAAAGCCCATCAGAATCACAGCAGACTTCTCAACACAAACAATGAAGTCAAGAAGAGCATGGAGTGAAGTATTTCAAGTCCTAAAGAAAAACAACTTCCAACCCAGACTGATGTACCCTGCAAAACTATCCATCAAAATTGATGGAGAAATAAGATACTTCCATGACAAAGAGCAGCTGAAGAACTTCATGACCACCAAACCAACCCTGCAAAGAATACTCTAGATAGACATGAAAATAGCTATGACATCAAAAACATCAACAGAAGAAGAACACCAAGCAGGGCAAGCAATTAAGTAGAGGGAAAAGATAAAGAAACCACTGCAGAAAGATAACATGACTAAAACAAGCAAGTATATATCAGATATAACCATTAATGTAAATGGCCTCAGTTCACCAATCAAAAGGAACAGACTGACAGAATAGGTCAAGAAACAACACCCAACCATATGCTGTCTACAAGAAACCCATCTAACCGAAAAGGAAATTCATAGACTGAAAGTCAAAGGATGGAAAACAATATTCCATGCAACAGGAAGCTAGAAAACAGCAGGAGTAGCTATTCTTTTTGGAGATGATGTGAAGTTCAAACAAATAATGGTCAAAAGAGACAAAGAAAGTCACTACAAACGGGTTAGGGGAAAACTCCAAGAGGAAGAAATAACAATCTTAAATATATATACACCAAATACGGGAGCACCCAACTATATAAAACAAATATTAATAGAAATGAAAAATCTAATAAGCAATAACACAATTATAACACGAGACCTTAACACACCCTTGACTCAAAGAGACAGATCAACTAGACAGAAAATCAGCAAAGAAATAACAGAACCGAATCAAACCTGTGAACAAATGGACCTGGTAGATGTCAGCAGTTTTCCACCCAACAACATCAGAGTATACATTCTTCTCAGCTTCACATGGTACATTCTCTAGAATGGACCATATATTGGCCCATAGACCATGCTTAAATAAATGCAAAGGAACTGAAATTATCCCATGCATACTATATGATGACAGTGCCACCAAACTGGAAATTAATGACAAAAGAAATTGCAAAAACTCCATAAACACATGGAAATTAAATAGCACACTCCTGAACAATCAGTGGCTCACAGAGAAAATTAAAGAAGAAATTAAACAATATCTACAAGCAACTGAAAATACAAATACAACCTACCAGAACCTGTGGGATGCAATGAAAGCAGTCCACAGAGGGATATTTATTGCGGTGAATTCCTACATGCAGAAAATGGAACGAACGCAAATAAACAATCTGATGTTACACCTGAAACATCTAGAAAAAGAAGAACAAGCCCAACCCAAAGCCAAAAGAAGGGAAGAAATTGTAAAGAGCAGAGCAGAAATTAATGCAATTGAGACTAAGAAAACAGTACAAGAAATCAAAGAATCAATCAATCAAAGAGCTGGTTCTTTGAAAGAATAAATAAAATTGATAAGCTTCTAGCCAACCTTATTAAAATAAGGAAAGAGAAAACTCAAATCCATGCAATAAGGAATGAAAAGGGTGAAATCACTGCAGACCCTGTGGAAATACAGATCATCAATACCTATTTTGAAAATCTTTATTCTCATAGGTTCTATAACACCAAAGAAATGGACAGATTTCTAGAAACATATCAATTACCAAAACTGGAATAAGAAGATGTAAAACTACTGAATAATCCAATTTCAGTTAATGAAATCAAAAATGTAATTAGAACTTTACCAACCAAGAAAAGTCCAGGTCCTGATGGATTCACAGCTGAGTTCTACAAGAAATTCAAGGAAGACTTAATGCCAATACTCCTGAAACTCTTCAAAGAAATTAAAAGGGAAGGAACTCTCCCTAAATCATTCCTGGATGCAAGTATTACCCTAATACCAAAACCAAAGAAAGTCCCAACCAAGAAAGAGAACTACAGGCCAATCTCTGTAATGAACATAGATGCAAAAATCCTCAATAAAATACTGGCAAACAGAATCCAGAAAGTCATCAAGAAGATTATACACCATGGCCAAGTGGGATTCATCCCAGGAATGCAAGGATGGTTCAACATACGCAAATCAATAAATGTAGTACATCGTATCAATAGAGCCAAAGATAAGAACCACATGGTCATCTCAATAGATGCAGAAAAATCTTTTGATAAAGTCCAACATTCTTTCATGATAAGAACTCTACAGAAAATTGGAATAGATGGCCTTTACCTCAATCTGATAAAAGCCATCTATGGCAAACCAACAGCCAGTATCAAATTAAATGGTCAAAAACCGAAAGCTTTTGCTCTAAAATCGAGAACAAGACAAGGATGTCCATTATCACTACTCCTATTCACTCTAGTGCTGGAAACATTAGCCAGAGCAATTAGACAAGAGACAGGAAAAAAAGGAATAAGAATAGGAAAGGAAGAAGTTAAGTTATCACTATTTGCAGATGACATGATACTCTATATAGAAGACTCACAAAACTCCACAGAAAGACTCCTGGATATCATAACCAAATACAGTAATGTAGCTGGATACAAAGTCAATACTCAGAAATCAGTCACATTCCTGTACACAAAAAACACATGCACTGAGAGTGAAATAAGAGAAACCACACCCTTTACAATAGCATCTAAAAAAATGAAATACTTAGGAAACAACCTAACAAAGGAAGCAAAAGATCTATTCAATGAAAATTACAGTACTCTGAAAAAAGAAATCGAAGAGGATCTCAGAAAATGGAAACACATTCCATGCTCATGATAGGAAAAACAAACATTGTGAAAATGGCCACTCTCCCAAAATTGTTATACAGATTTAATGCAATTCCCATCCAAATACCATTAGCATACCTCACAGATCTAGAGAAATCATTCCTAAAATTCATCTGGAACCAGAAGAGACCTAGAATAGCAAAGGCAATTCTGTTCAGCAAGGGCAGGGCAGGAGACATCACAATCCCAGACTTGAAATTATACTACAAAGTTACTGTAACAAAATCAGCATGGTATTGGAATCAAAACAGACCTGAGGATCAATGGAATAGATTAGAAGATGCAACCCCAAGTACAAACACACTCAGCCACCATATCTTTGACAAATGGGCCAAACACACTCACTGGAAGAAAGACAGCCTCTTTAACAAATGGTGCTGGAAAAAATGTCTTTCCATATGCCAAAAACTAAAACTAGATCCAAGCTTATCACCGTGCACTAAACTAAAGTCAAAATGGATCAAAGATCTAAATACAACAGAAACACTACATCTGCCAGAAAACAAAGTAGGTAGAAATCTTGAAAACATAGGGGTGGGTGGAGAATTCATGAACAAAAGTCAAACTGCATGGGAAATGCTTCCCAGAATAAACAACTGGGATCTTGTCTTGCTAAAAAGAAATCTCAGGGCTGGGGATCTAGCACAGTGGTCTTAAGCGCCTGCCCAGCAAGTGCAAGGTCGTGAGTTCAATCCCTGGTGCCACAAAAAAAAAAAAAAAAAAAAAAAAAAAAAAAAAAAA
>RJWT010049092.1:0-11043 GCA_004365215.1 Cuniculus paca
TTGCAAAAGATCTATCTCCCTGTTTTCTCTTATTTATCTTTTATTTTGGTTTTTAACTTATTTATACTTTAGGTTTCCCATATAAAAGAAACTGTAGTTTATTTTTAATGGCACCAATCTCTTCATCAACCCCATGACTTTTGAACTAAACTTTGCATGCTATTCCCTGGACCAAACTTTAAGTTTTTCAAAAATTTTCTGTTCTGCTCTTTGCCTCTGATTTCCACTATACAACTGACTAAAAGCAGCCATCAGTATTCATCACATACCCTGAATGCCTTATATTTTCTTCTTCCAGATTAATTAGTCTACCACCCTTAATCTCAGTCTTCTGCAAAGTCTCAGGATATAGGTAAAATGTAGCCTAATTTTCTGCCAGAGTGTAAATGAAATCCTTGTTTCACCTGAAACCTCCTATGACTGGCTTTTGCTATCCACATTGCTGTCAGCATTCTGGTCCTCTCAGGTCTGACCAGAATTGGTCATGAAACAATGCTTACAGTATTCTAGGACTTTTCTAGCCCATATCTCCAAAGCTTTCCAAACACCTCCGGCAAGCCAGTTCCAAAGGTTTTTAAGCTACATGGTCAGGTACCATCACAGTAATGCCTCCACTTTTGGTACCAATTTTCTGTATTAGATTTACAATTGTTGGAACACAATACCCTACACTCTCCTTTAAGGAGGGGAGTGGTTAATTTGGTTCACAGTTCAGAGAATTTAGTCCATGGTCAGCTGGCACCACTGCAGAAATATTATGCCAAAAGAGTATGGTGGAGCAAAACTGCTGAGAAAGCAGAGCAGGGAAATAGCACCAGAGAAGAAGGGGTGAGAAGCCAGATATATACCCCAAGGTCAATCCTCTGTGACACATCCAGACATACCCAGATGTATGCTTTAATCTCCTAGATGGCTCCCAAGCCAAACAAGTTGACATAATTAAGCTTAACCCTCAACAGCAGTATACTTTAGAAAAAGGGGAGTTGGAAAAGAAAACAAAGCAAAACATTAAAAACCCAATGAACAATGTGGCTCAGGTGAATATGAGTTGTATCCTGACCCTACAGGAAACTCAGAATCATGAATTGTATCACAGACTAGGTCCCCTCTCAAGATAAGCTGGTCTAATGCAGCCTTTGTCATTCAGCAAGCTGACAACAGACTCGTATGAGAAGGGGTCTTTTCCCTGGTGAGGCAGTTTCCAGAAGACCAAGGCCAATTCTTTGAGAAAGTAGACAACTGTGAGCTATTAGAAGCCAACACGCATTGTAACTGAGGCATAGCTCTAAAGTGAAACAACAGCATTCATTGTAACAAGAAAAAAAGCCAGGCAATTTGAAATTACAAAACAAAAGGTTGTATAAGAAAGCTCTTTGCCCAAATATGAAGCAAAGTGCAATATATACCATAATTTTGAACAATCAATATTACATGAGGAAAAGTTGTCTCATTTCATGTTGATGCTGAAAATATTTTCCTTTGAATTACATAAGTGTAGTTACAAGACCACATTTTTTTCTGGACATGATGTCACATGCCTGTAGTCCCTGAAAGCTGAGGCAGGAAGGTCACTTGAGCCCAAGGGTTTAAGTTTAGCCAGGGGAAAATAGATCCTATCGCACAAAAAGTTATATTTTTCTGCCTTATAGAACTAATAACTAATTAGGTATATAGTAAATAATAATTTCAGTCATATTAACATAAATATCATATTTTAAGAATCAACTTTTAAACAAAACATGTAAGACTTAACTCTATTTATAAGGCAGGGGACAAATGTTAAAAATATTAAGAGCATAAAAGTAGAGCTGACAGAAGTCACAAATTAAAAAAGGAAATATTAGGCAGGAGTTAAAAGTCTTCATCTTTCATAGATAGAGTTAATGTGTGTGTGTGTGTGTGTGTGTGTGTGTGTGTGTGTATTAAACGAGATACTAAGAAACACAGACTTAAGGACTGTTATTTAATATTACAAAACTATGAAAAAAGTACAAAATAAACATATAACAAACAAAAATTTGAAGGAAAAAGAAAACAATACAACTAAACTAAATTACTCTTCCTTCAGAGAGAGAAAATAATGGATTCTACCTGGCACAGATAAATCAAAAAATGACCACATCATGATATTACTTGATGTTATGGAGATAAATATCAGAAGAGGTGAAGCATAGAGTTAAAAATGACCATTTCCGAAGAGTGGTATGCAAAGAGGTACAATATTAGTGAATCCTTCTTTTTAATTTCATAACACTTCAACAATATTTGGATTTTTTTGTCACATGTACTATTTTTGTAGCATTATAAAATTACCAATAAGAATACTTTCTAGTCTGTCTCATTAAGTAATTAAGAAAATTAATTAAGATAATACATAGAAAAGCACTTCAAAAATTTGTAAAAAATAAAAGTGCACTATAATTAGAGGGTTGTCCCAGGCAGTTCAAGCTGGGAAAGGAGTGTGGCACTTTCCTTAATCAAACCTCTTTTTTGAAGGAGCCAAGATCCAAATTTAAAAGGAAATCATCTCCAAAGTGCTGACTGTAAAATATCTGAAGAAATAAATGCACTGAGAAAAAGTATTTGGAAGAATGACAACAGTAAAATTTCAATAGTAAGTGTTGAGTTAGAATTATTGGGTTTCCATTATATCCTTTCTCCAAACCAAAAACACTTAAAAACTAAATAGCATCAGTATGCTATGGTCTTATGTAGCACCACAGCAAAAACATTTCTTCTTAAAATATAGACTTATATTCTCACATCTGAAGTCATTTATAGATACTTTTGTAAGTGATCTCATAACTGGCCGCTAATATGTTTTAGGAATACCATGTTGTTGAAACTTCTTAATTAGATCATTCTGGTCAATGGTCCTGCTAAAGCTTTGAAATAAAATTTTTGATTCGTGCCTCTGTCTCCTTTACCAAAAGGGAATTTTTCAAAGCAGGAACTATTTATTACACTTTCTTCTCTCTGTAGTACCTGCTTCAGAGTTTTCTAGTATACAGTAGGTACTTAAATACAGTTGGCTAAGTGGACAGAGGGAATGATGAAAAGCATTTGAAAATGATTTTTGGATTCTCCAAAGCAAACCCTTGGTTTGTTGATAATAACAAAAATCTAGAAACTATCTCTGATCCATTTTGCCTCTGTCACCATGCGGCAATAGAGGAACAAACTGACCTCTCCATAAAACTGTGTACTTGACCTGACTGTTTTGGATGGGAAAACAATGGCATTGTCTCTCCTTCTTGAAACTTTTTGTAAACACGAATTTTAGCCTCCAATAGAGAAAGATTCAAACCCCACTCTGCCAGTTAGACTCTACGGGACCTTGAGCAAGTTTCATAACATTTATTTAATAATCATAGTCAGTATTCAACAGGCACATATGGAGGACAAACATATTTGCATACCGTGTTGGCTGCCTACTTCATCAGAGACTAATTTGGAAAATTAAAATGGTGTCTATCTTGGAGAATTGTGATAATTTCTTAAATAATCTGTGCAAAGCTTCAGGCACATAGTTAATTTTCATTAAATGGATGTTGTTGTTGTTGTTGTTGTTGCTGTTGAATTTTTGAGACAGGGTCTATGTAGCTCAGGCTGGCCTTGAACTCACTGCAATCTTCCTGCTTCAGCTTCCCAAGTGCTGGGATTATAGGCATGTGTCACCATGCCTATAATCCCATGAACATGCATGTGTTATTACTGGGTGATCACTATGTGCAGTCCCTGCACACAGAGCTGCGTCAAAACAGATAAAAGCAAAACAAAAAAGCTCACAGGCTAATAGGGGACATAAACAAGCTACTTGTCTACTTTCCCATGGGTCTCTTTGCAAGAGCTCAATGCACAAATTCATCTAGGAAAGTATCTCTACTGAGCCAATGTTTCCCTCATAGATACCTATTAGACTACTGTAAAAAAGACAAGATACATTTGGTGAGAGGGTGAGTTACAGAAGTTCTTGTTCTGAACTGTTTGTGAAAATCTTTCCCCTAAACAAAAGAAGGAAGGAAACAGAGAGAGAGAGAGAGGACAAAAAGGCAGGAAGGCAGGAAGGAGGCAAGGAGGGAAGGGGGAAGGAGGGAGGGAAGAAGAGAGAGGGATAAAGGAGGGGAGGGTACTTACTTATCTCTGTCTCTTCATACTCCCTAGAGTGTGTATCCATAGACTACTAAATGATCCTTGGTTACATGGCCAATATTAGTCAATACAAAATACTGAGCCATGGGAAGCAATCCAGAAAGTGATGATAAAGGAGGCTTTCATCTCCATGATCCACCATGAAAGCAGCATGGGAATCCCGCAGGCCTGAAGGAGTCATGAGTAAACCGTGGGCACAGGATTCTGATTCTACTGACACCCCCACACTTTTCCCAAATAAACAGACTAGAAATAAATTTTTAGTTAACCCACCAGGCTTTGTAATTTTTAATTGACACATAATATTATACATAGCTATAGGATAAAAATGTGATGTTTCAATACATGGTGTGGTGCGATGATCAAATCAGGGCAATTAACGTACATATCACCTTAAACATTTATCATTTCTTTTTTCATAGGAACATTTAAAATTCTCCCTTCCAGACTTTTTGAAATAAATATTACTTCTTTGCTAATTACAGTCACCCAACTGTGCAATAAAACAACAGAATTTCTTCTTTCTATCCAACTGCAATATTGTGTCCATTAACCAACTTCTACCTATCCCCCCACTTCCACTATTTTTTACATTTTTGGGAACCTCTATACAGTTTTCCAAAATGAGTGCAACTAATTTATAGTACTAACAACAGTGTACATTTTCTCTGCATCCTCACCAACACTTGTTACGTAGCATCTTTTCTATAACGGTCACTAAACATGTGAAATAATATGTCATGATTATAATTTGCATTTTTCTAGTGACTAGAGATTTTAAGCAATTTTTCATGTATCTGTTGGTTATTTGTTTGGTCATAAACAAAACTTTTTTCAAGTACTTTGCCTTTTATTTTATTTTATTTTTTTTTTTTTTTTTGTTTTTCTGAGTCAGGGTCTTACTACCTAATCCAGGCTGGCTTTGAACTTGTAGGGATCCTCCTGCCTTAGCCTCCAGAGGGCGCCACCAAGAGGAGCTTCTTTGCCCATTTTTGAACCAGTTAATCTGTTAGTTGTTATTGAATAGTTTTGAATTATTTGAATATTTTAAATAGTAATCCCTTATCAGATGAAGAGTAATGCAATAATAAATATTTGTAGCAATGAACATGCTAATCAGCCTCATTAGATTGTTACACAATGCATTAAAACATCACATTTTCCCCACATTTCTCAATTAAAAATACAATTAAAATTTTTTTGAAATATTCATTTCTACCTCAAAACTCTCGAATCCCCTTCCTTTTGGGTGCCACAATCTTAACAGTCTTTGGCATACATAACATAGCAAAAAGAATACTAACCTTTTCCTACTGGGATTGCAATTCTGCACTTTTTCTGATTGCATGGTAAATATTTTCTATCTGTTCACTCATCATCTTCTTGAACTCAGATTTTGTTCTTTCAAGTAAAGAATGTATTACAAAAAAAGACAATGAAATGACCTCATTTAATAGCTAGATCCTGTTTCTTATATCACACATGTTTCATGTTTAGAATATTATTTTTTATTTCAGAAAGAGAGATATATAAAAGACTCTGTGAGAAACTGGTTGCATAAAAAGTGTGTGATTCTGTAAATTACCAAGTATGGGCCAGAACACCCTTACGCTTGAGTTCATTTCAGAGCCAGTCCTGGAATTGAACATGATCACATTCTCTGTGTATCTGCTTGGCATTCTTCATTCAGATCCTGATCACACAAACACAGTGTCAATGTCTCTTGATTTTCTAGTACCCCCACTGATTAAACAACAAGGATCATTTTTCCTAACCCTGTAATGATTTTGCAGTAAAGTGTAGAATTGATTTCAAGGCTATGACTCAGGGCCTGGTTAAATATTGGCCAAGAAGTGGGTGTAAGCAGCCTCTAGCACTCTGGAGATTTCTGTACCTTGTTAACAGCTAAAAATACTCATGTAACCAATTATGCTAATTGAAAGAAAACATCTAAGTATTTGACTACTTAGAACTTTCTTCTCAGGAATCTTTAAGGGACTAAGTAGTATGCTATATTAACACTCTTTATTTGGCTCTTTCATGGGGAAGAAAGTAGGCTGGTCTTATTAATACTTTTTTTTCTTTGCAAGCCCACTGTGTATCTACCACTATTCAGGGGGAAGGGAGGGCAAATAAAATAAGAATAAGGACTGACTTATGTCTTCAAGGAATTTGTAGCTGGAAACAGCTTGCTCATTAAGCAAGATGCCCTAGAAGAGCCGACCAGGTGGCTGGGACCACTGGGCTCAAGAATGAACATGATATGTTCCATGGTAGAAGAGGGGACATTCTGGTGGAGAAGGGCCCTCACGCCAGCTGATCACATACCACCAGGACCGTCAGTCACAGAGCCCTACAATGGCCATCTCTGGGAATGGGAGGGAATTTGTTTCAGTCCCTCTAGCTCCTGGCTTTCCCTATTTTCTGCCATGTAGAAAGAGATACCAGATGCTTTCTACTATGAGTTGAGTATAGGACATAATTCAGGAGCCACATGTTGGTTCTTCCTCTCACTCACTACTCACATGATGCTCTAAGCATAGCCTTTTCCTCACAGACCTTACTAAACTTACCCTTCCAGGTGTTCTTCTCAATAGCATCCCTTCCAATCCTTGTGTACTTCAAAACAAGATACTTGAAACCTGTCATGTGCTTTTTCAACGCTGCTTCCATACTTACTGTTCTCTCTACCTGGAAGAGTCTTCTGTGCCCTCTTTCTCTGTGGAAATCATACTTAGTCACTTTTAATGTGTTTTCTTCACAAACTCTTTCTTGACTCAAACCTTCAACAACTGACTCCTGGCTGAAAACAGTCTCACGCTATCATCTTGTTTGTAACTTACACCACACTGTTCATGTTACACCCCATGCTTAATTTTCCCAAATGTCCTTCTCTCCTCGTTAAATCTTAAGGAGTTAAGAATTGCCTTTGACATCTCTATACCCAATCTTCTAGCATGATTCTCCTGGAGAGTCTTTAGCAAATACATATGGCATGGCCCTAAATTAGTTAAGACAAAACATGGAACAAAGAGAAGTCATGCAGAAAGAGGTGATAAAGGTGACTGGTCTTGGTAATCTACAATGAGTACAGCATGGAAAATCCACATGGCTTAAAGCTCTGCTGCTTACTCACTTTGCTATTTTGACTATGTTATTTAAACTCGTTGGATCTTATTTTCTTCCTCATGAAATGGACATAACAGTCTATTGAGTGTTGTAAAGCCAAGATGAAGCATAGTGTTCAGGGAAACTAACCCACATGTGAACCTTTGTCAAAGTTCCTGTGTCTCCAGGTAGATGGGGTGGGGTGTCCTTGCATCCCCACCATAACTTGGTGACATGTTTGTTACCTGAGAGTTCTTGGGACTTTATCTGGGCATGGGGAGTTTAGTTCTACACTACAGAGGCACAGAAGTGAGCTATAGTCCATGGTGTGCTATAATCATTGGTTGTTGTTAGGTCACATCCATATTTATGTAGTTAATTATTTCTTCATTCGTATTTATTTTCTATTCTCTCTCCTCTCCTTGACCCTTATTTTGTGTTTTTTAAAAATTATGTGTTGTTACTTTATCTCCATGTATTTTTACTTTAAGAGGTATTGTATTAAGGATTGCATCCTATTTCTTATTTTTCCTCAGCATCATATTTTAAAATCAATTCGTGTTGATTCATCTTCCAGCTCTAAATGCCAAGGTGGCTTCCAATTTAACACAAATATTGCCACAGAGAACATTTCCATACATGTTCTTTAGTAGACTTACGTGAAGATTTTTCTGAGATATACATGGAAGTGTAGTGCCTGGGCAAGGTCATTTTATATCCCAGTCACCCATAACACTCCACTAATTGTTAATAGCATTAACTATTCACATTGGGTTAGATCTCATCCAGTCTATACTGCTTAATAATAGACAGCTTAATAATAGACTAATAGACAGCTTGCCTTCAGCAAAAACTGTCATTGTTGGCTGCAAATTAAAATCATTAAAGGAGCTTCAAAAATGTTGCTGCCTGGTTTCCACTCCAAGAGCTTCTGATGTAACTGTTCTTAGTAGAGCCCAGGTACTAGGATTTTTAAAGCACTCAAGAATCCTAGGCAACACTCAAAGTTGAGAACCTCTGCTCCACAGAACAATTTTTACCCATAATCTGCTCTCCTACCAGCAAAGTTTTCATACACCCACATCCTTAACAACACTTGGCATGACCCAGTTGAAAACACTTTATAAAACTTAGCACTCTAAATATTAGGTTTTACTGCAAGTTGTTCAGTTGTCCATGCCAAGACTTCAATGATTCATTCTGATTTAAGATGCTGCTTGCCTGTGAGATATTTCACATTAGCAATGATTCTCTAATAGAAAGAAGTGGTAGTTGCGTGCAAAGTAAACAGGGCTTTGAAAATGCCTTCAGTTTTCATTGGAAATTAAACGTGGAATTGCCTTGTTTAATATAACTCTTCACACTGAACACTGTCCCACTTCTAGGCAACCTACTTGACTCAACCCTATGTCTACCTCAACCCCAGGTTGATGGACAGGAAGAAGGCCTGGATGCCTGTATCTTTTCCTGGTCCTGCCAGCTAAGTGCTCAGGTTAAGAAGTAATGGCAGGTAAGAGTTTATTTAAAAGATCCCTTTGACAAATTCAAAGTCATATGAGTAGTGACTTAGTCATACAAATGGTACCTCTTCATTATCATAGTCCTACTCACACAAAATGGGAAGGAATGTTGTAGAGTGCACAACTGACAGGAATCAATGGAGAATTCTAGTGTTCTGCCTACAGCAAGAAAAGATAAGAGACTTCATGGAAATAAAAAATTCTAGGTATGAACATCTTCTTCACATCTTCATGAAGGAATTAAATACCCATATACCAGGGAAAAATGGGACACTGGAAAGAATATAACATCTGGAAGAAAGAACATGTATACTTTTCAGGTCAGTAATTAAACTAGTATAGCATATCAAAAAGATCTTTTTCTGATCTCAAATAGACATAATTTCTGATGCTTCACAACTAGAAAGACCTATATAGCTTGACAGGCTGTTTACTGTTGACGTCCTACTGAAAAATATTAGCCTGCATATTTTACTTTCAGATTTATCAATATTTTTTTTTCTTTTTTTGCGGCACTGGGGATTGAACTCACAACCTTGCGCTTGCCAGGCAGGCACTTAGGCCGCTGAGCTAGATCCCTGGCCCATGTTTTTCAGACAGGGTCTCACTATGCCATTCAGGCTGGCCTTGAGCTCACTTTGTAGCCCAGGCTGGTCTCAAACTCACAATGATCTGCCTGTCTCAGCCTCCTGAATGCTGGGATTACAGGTGTGAGCCACCACGCCCAGCTAGATTTATCAGTATTTTTAAATGGGCTTCAATTTAATCAAAAGTGGCGTTATGCAAATGTATTACATCAGAGATTATCTTTGCATGTTCATTAAAAGTTATGATTACTGCATAATAGAAATTGAAATAAAAGTTTTTAAAAAGTTTTATTAACAAAGAGTTTATTTAAAAGCTTATTATTAAAAGACAAAATATAAAGGCAGATGTTGTTGTATGTGATTATAACCTCAGCTAATTGGGAGGTTGAGGCAAGAGGATCACAAATTCAAGACCAGCGTAGGCAACTTATAGTGATACCCTGTCTCAAAATTAAAAACAAAAAGGACTAGGTGTATATCTCAGTGGTAGAGTGCCCCTGGGTTCAGTTCAGGGTAACACGCAAACATACACACATGCATTCACATGCAAAATATAAAGTAGTAATGATCTTAAGTAATATTCAGTAAAACCATGAAAATTTGCAAGAAATTAAGAAAGCAGGATACTGTGTCAAATTAATTTGGGTAACACACCTTCAAAAGGAAATTTCAACTTCTTTAGGTGACAGTCTTTCTAAAATTAATTACAAACTGCCTTCTAAGAACAAATTCAATTGAACTGATTCTTCTTTGCAAATAAATCATTATCATCACTACAGACAACAAGGCAATGAGTTTATTGTGCAGAGCTGACAAAGGCCTACTGATCTCTTTGCCTTTTCTCTCCATTTTTCCAGAGTCCTATGACTGGAACTTCTAATCATACTTTCAGTTTTTCTGAATTCTTCCAAACTTTCAGGACTCTAGCCATTACTTCTTAATACACCTAGTTAGCATGCCTGAAATAGTCCCAAAATCTAATACCTTCCTTACTGACATCAACATAGCTGCCTCTGCTGCTTGTGAGAATGATATTCATCATACTCAGAAAACAAGGATCATACTGATAGCCTAAGTGAATCTTCAACAAGCAGAGACACTTTGCCACATAACTTTTGGCTACTCACAGACTTTTGCTGACTTGTTAGTTGGTGCTCAACTATGTTTTCAAATAAGAATTCTAGATAACTGAGTTCTAGGTAGCAAAAGCTTAATTTAACATCTTTAGGAGGTTTAATAGATCTCATGATTGGTAAGGAAGAAAATGCTTACCCACTGATAATTCTTGATGAGGTTATTTCACTTTGGGAAATCTTTTTTAAAATAAAAAGTGTTGGAGAATCAGCCATGCTGGGACTGGGAGGAGCCGATCATAGATCCAACTAGCCAGCCTTTCTGGTAAGCCATGCAGATTGTGCGGAACCCAGGAAGACAAGGAAAAGCCAGAAACTCCCAAGAATCAGCCATGCTGGGACTGGGAGGAGCCGATCAAGGATCCAACTAGCCAGCCTTTCTGATAAGCTGCACAGACTGTGTGGGACCCAGGAAGAGAAAGAAGTCAGTGTCTCCTGTAAGCCTATCAGCATGCAGACTGAAAATCACCAAACCCTCTCTCCCCATAAGCCACCAGCTGGTTTGGAGGTCAACCTGAGCTAATAGCAATTGAGGTACAAAAA
>RJWT010049094.1:0-11093 GCA_004365215.1 Cuniculus paca
TTAAGGATGTTTTTACTTGAAATAGCAAACAATCTTGCCCAGGTCAGAGGTGCCCCACAATCCAAATGTGCAAATGAAAATGAATACTATTCGAAAAAAAAATTTTTTTTATGAGGTCTCAATATATAGCACAGGCTTATCTTGAACTGGTCAACTTCCTGCTTCAGCTCTACAAGTGCTGAGGTTACAGTGTATGTTATCACACCCAGCTAGGAAGCACCCGCTTTCAAAAAGGGAGGACCAAGGAGAAGCACTTCTATTTCATCTAACTCCTAGTTGTCAGGATACTGGACAGGACAGCTGACTCCCATCTGTCACCTGGCTATGTGTTAAAGCTGATTTACCAGACCTGTCTGCCGCTACCATAGATGGAGGTGCGCTCTTCCTTCCTCTATCACCAAAGTGTCCCCCGACTAGAAGAGAAATAATCTTCTTCAAGGCTACTGAAGCAGAGCTCTTGTTTGAATCATGAAATTAGTGGCAACCTCTATTTACAGGCACACAGGGTAGTCCTGCCTCCACTTAGATTTTGTTCAGACAGAAAATTCCATTTCAGTACTACAATACTTCATGGGTGAATTTTACTTGAAATCAACTAAAGCAAAATGACATTTCTATACAATTTTAGAACGTACTATGATTTTTCATCACATGTGGAGTTATAATCACACAATATTTCTTTTAATATATTCCATTGCAAGGGGTCGGCATAACTTCATTATTAATAGAAGTCCAGTTAGCTATATAATAAGTACTTTTTTCTCCTTCTACTTATATGACTTATTATTATTTTTTTGTTTTACTTTTTTTCTTAAGACAGGGTCTTGCTATGCATTTCAAGTTGGCCTGAACTCATTACATAGACAAGGCTGGCCTCAAATTCATAGCGATCCTCCTGTCTCACCGTCCTGAATGCTGAGATTACAGGTGTATGCTGCCATGCCCATGACATTCATGAACTATGAATTCTTTTCTTTTCTTTTCTTTTCTTTTTTTTTTTTTTGGTACCAGGGGTCAAACTCATGACTTTGCACTTGCCAGGAAGCACTTACACTGCTAAGCTAAATCCCTAGCTCCAAACCATGAATTCTTAATCCAAAGAATATCGATATTTTTTGTCTTCATGTTTAGGACAGTATGCTAAGCATGCAGCACTATTTTTGTATTTCTTAGTCTTCATAATATGAAAGGTAAATAAAATTTTGATGAGGCTAATAACATTACCTTTAACCTCAGTATCTTTGCTTACAGAATTTTCCTTTTAGAAACTGGTGCAGAAAGTGTTAGTAGGCCACCTGAGGATATCTGTAAAAATAAGTTTAATTTGCAACTATAAAATATTACTGAAATTCACTCATTCATCCTTTCATTTATTCATTCACCCAACAAGTGTTAACCAGGTACCTCTTTAGGCACTAAGGATTCTGTGATGTTCTAGAAAAGGAAAATCTCTGTCATCCCAAGCATATATTCCAGTGAAACCTAAACAAATAAATCAATAAGAAGTGTGTGACACAGTGGTGGAAGAGTTCTGAGAATGAAAGGCAAGGCAAGACCACAGTCTAGCACTGCCCAATAGAAGTCTCTGCAATGACATATCTGTGCGGTCCAATATGGTTGCCATTATCCATGTGTGGTTACTGAGCTCTTTGAAATGTGAACATTATGACCAAAGCGTTAATTTTCTTTTTTTTTTTTTTGTCTTTTTGAGACAGAGTCTCACTATGCAGTTCAGGCTGGCCTTGAGTAGCCCAGGCTGGTCTTGAACTCCCAACGATCCTTCTGCCTCAGCCTCCTGAGTGCTGGAATTACAGGTGTGTGCCACCACACCCGGCTTTGATTTCCAATTTTATAAAAGTAATTCAATTGTCACATTTAGCTAGTGGCTGCCATGTTGGATAGTGCAGAGACAGAGGGTGACACGGGTGCCCAATGAGGCAGCCTCATGTACCCACGTGACCACAGAAGGGACTCAGAGTGAGGGAAGGACCCTAAGGTGGCCTTCGGCAGAAGAAGCCTGTCCACGTGTGGCTAATCAAGAACGCCAGCAGTGGCGTAGCAGCTCATCAAGGTCACGCACGGTTCTTTATGATGTCTCCAACAGCACTTCAGGATCTGAGTGCTACAGAGGAGACATTATTCTGCTTGTAGGAGGGAAATGGTTAGCATGTGTCCTGCCTCTGTAACCCAGCCTCCCCAGTGAACTGCTTTACCGTCTCTGAATACAGAATAAAAATTACTTGACCACTTGTACTTCTGTTGCCCCATTGCCTCAGTTGCCAAGAAATTCAGCATAAATGCAAAGTATCAATCACTAAAATACCTTAGGTTTTTAGTGTAACTATCTCCTAATTACTGTTCATTTGAAACAAAATCTTGAACAGCCCACATTAAAGGAGTCTGACAGTTTACGCACTAAAAACTAATCCGTATCTCATGAAAAACAATGAGCCCAAAGGATCTGGTATAACATTAAAAAATGGGAAGGACCCAGCTCAGTGATCGGGAACCTATGGCATGTGTGTCACAGCTGGCACGCAGAGCCCTCTCTGTCAGCACATGAGCCAAGTAGCCCCAGCATCGCCCCCAGCAGCCCAGCATGGGTAACAGCACACACAGGGCCCATGTGCATGCTCAGAAAGTAGAAGCCCAGGTGATGAAGTCATGAGCCACAACTCGTCCGAGCTCTCACACAGCCAATCAATGTGCTGCCAAGGATAAATATCCATTTGCTTGTATTGGCTGTGAGTTTTTAATACATCCATTTTTATTAACACAAGATTTTAGGTTTGCGTTTTCTTAGAAAAAACTGAAATTTATTATCTAATATTTAGCAAAGAGATGGTTCTAAATAAAACATGAAAAGAATCTGAGATTCTTTTAATGTGCTGTTCCCCTGGCATATTTGAATCTGCAGCCTCACATTTAGTTGTTTGTGAAGAATTCATGAAAACAAGAGCAAGGATGTATGAGCATATTTGCTTGGACTGGCTGTGATTTTAGCAGAAGCCCTGACAAGATAGGAAATGTACTCAAATGCCTTTTTCAGGGCAGGCCAAAAGCTGGTGGTTAGTGGAACATTGTCCCCTTGTGCTGCTGGTCAGCAAATTCAAGAGAAACTACAGGAGAGAATTGCTGTGGTAGATTGTTGATTCAGTGAATATCCAATTCTTTACTGTAAACTAATAGTGTTAGCTATTTTTGGTATAGGCATAGATTTGTGCATCATTTTTTTAAAAAAATTTTGTGTTTCTGTAGACTCCCAAATCTTGAACACCAAAAATGACTACAGTAAAAAAAACAAAACAGGAAACAGATAGTGGAAGATCATTCAAACAGGCCTGGTCAGAGTCACCTGGAGTGACTGAACACAATGGGAAAGCATCATGTATTCTAGTGAAAGTGTTTTGTGTGGCACATGAAGTATCAGCACTTTGACATCAACCACAGAAGTGAAACTTGGTGAAACTGAAAGGAAAGGGTTTCTTGAAGGCAAATTGAAGAAATATCATTCTGAGTATCTTAGTTTTTGCAACAATCTTTCTTAAAAAATCATCTGATGGCTGCAAGCTTTCAAATTTCACTGTGCAAGTAAAACATGGTAAGCCCCTCTCTGATGGGGTTTTTACCAAAATGGCCAGGTGGCCTTTTTCATGATTTCCCAAACAAGCATAAGGTTATGCAATGGCATCTCTGAGGTGTCATTCAGGAGACAGATATACGTTAAACATCATACCTTGCACATGGCAACGGAAGTAGAAGCCAAGGTCTGACATCATCAGCGAGCACACAACAGCAAAGAGCACATTATCTGTGCAAACGCATGCCAAATGCAAACTTACCTTTTAATAAAAAACTGTATCATTGAAAGCTCTGTTATTGTGTTTTTCTTTTAAGATAAAAGATGCTAATGTTTGAGTTATTTTTTCTAAACTAAAACCTCAGTATTCAGGTCTAATTGTGGTGTTGGCTCTTTGGGAGAAGTAAGTGGGTTTTGGGTTGCAGTTTGGGCCCTCGGTCTCTAAAAGGTTTGTCATCACTGACCTAGCCGAACTTGTTAGAACTGGCTGAGACGATGACGAAAGTAATAATTATGTACTATAAACATGTGCTAATAAATTTTTTTTAAAAAAATAGAACTAGCTGAGATAACAATATGGAATATACTAATCAGTGTGAATTTAAAAAAAAAAAAAAGAAGAAGAACTGGCTAAGAAATGTTTTCCCAGCCACCAGATTCTAGCCACAGGGTCACAGAGGGTATAATCCAGCTGGAATCAAAGAGTTCACTAATGGTTAGACAATCCGAAAGTGCCTAGCTAGCACGAGTCTATTTGCAAGCTCATATAACTTGTGACAAGGTGGACTACCAACTTGATAGGCTCAACGGCCTCACAGGCAGTTAGAAGAACATACTCTTGGGTGGGTTATAGAGATTTGACTTTGGGTACTGTATTTAGTTCCTTCCTCTCTGGGACTTTGGGTACTGCATTTGGTTCCCTCCTCTCTGGGACTCTTCCCCTTCTCTGATTCCTGGCTACTATGAACTGAGTAGCCTTCCTCTGGCATGCCCTTCTGCCATAACATTTTCCCATTTTGACCCCAGCCAACATGGACTGAACTCTCTGAAACTGTGAGCCAAATAAAGTTGTCCTCATTTAAATCCTGGGTGTCAGACTTCTGGCAGAATGGTGAGCAGTAAAAAAAGAGCCTCTCCAAGATTTGGTGTGTAAACGCTGAAATATAACAATGTGAGGAAGACAAGAAAGAGGGAAGTGGACCCAGGAAGGCTCTGAAGTGGGAACTGAAGCCCATAGAGGGTGGAGAAAAAACTTCAACAGAGAATAAGGAGGCAGGCAATGCTTTCTCCTTGAGCCTGGACTCACTGCATTGGAGGGGCAGTTTGAAACTGCAGACGCACAGTAACTGCTAGGGACCCAGAGGGGGAGAAGTAAGTGGGTTTTGGGTTGCAGTTTGGGCACTCGGTCTCTAAAAGGTTTGTCATCACTGACCCCAGAGGCCTCCACAGAGAAGCACACAGAGGCCTCCACAGAGAAGCACACAAGTGGAGTGGCGTGGTGGACACAGTAGACTGCTGTGGCTGGTGAGTTGCCCCAGATGGACATTCCACAAGACAGGGATTGTCCAGAAGCCATTCTGGAGAGGGGCCAACTGAGCTCAGGACCCCAAGCAGCTGCTGGCTCCACCTAATGACTCCCAACTGATTCCATGCCCAAAGGGGACACAGGGACTGCTGTGGGCTGGGCAGTTCTGGTTCCAGCCTAGCAGCTGGAGCCAGCCTGAACTTCAGTGGAAACAGGGGTGCAGGCCGACTGGGATCATCCTCAACCCCATGGTGCTATTGCTGGCTTGCTGGGATGATTGATGTGGATATAGACTCTGCCAACTTTGTCCACCAGGGGCAGCAGAGACACATCTTCAAGTGGACATTTTTTTCTTATTTTTCTCTTTATTTTCTTTTTTTTTCTTTTCTTTTTTTTTGTTTTTCCTCATTGTTTGTTCTTCTTTTTATATGAGTGTGAACGTGGTTTCTAGTTTTTTTGTTGTTATTGTTCTGTTCTTTTCTGTTCTATTCTTGTTTTTATTTCCTTCTCTCTTTCTACCCTGTCTTCTGCAACAGTTTCCCAAAGTTTGCAAGATCTTCCTTTGTCTTCCAGCCTTGCTTGTAATGTCTTCCTTTTCTTCTATTTTTCCCCCTGAATCCCTTTTAACTTTTTCCCCTGAAGGTAAAATTACCACATTAAGGGCTTATTTACTGCATGTAATTTTCTGGTTTGTTTTAGATTTTGTTGTATAACCACAAAGCTAGTTCATACGGTTCAAGGTGGCAAATTAATAGTTACATCAGCTTGTCATTTTTTTCTAAGCTGTTTCATGCTATTGTTATTGCTGATTGTATCACTTTAGCTACGGTGACATAATTCTAACCAGTTGTTCTTCCTGGTATACCAAGACTGAGATTGCCTAAGGGTCACAAAAATACCTTGACCATTTTATACTACTTTGTTTTGTTTGAGTTTATTGTCTGTAAATGTAAGAACACCCATTTTGAAGAAAGTAAGAGATACTAGGGTAACCATTGTTAATCTCCTGTTGTTATGTTTTAAAAACCTGTATAGCTTGCAGTGTTCTGCTTTGAAATGCTATATTATGTTTGACTCTATTCTGTTTTCTTTTGCTTTTTTTCAATCTGTTTTGTTTTGTCCTATTTTTTTTAAATAAAAAAAAAAGAAATAAAAAAGGCAAAATCACACACACAAAAAAATACCTTGACCAGTGTCAAAGAAACAGGCTGGGCTAAGTAGGCAGCAACTTCTCATGCCCAATCAATTGAAAAGGAAAGATCTTGCAATAGACTCCAAACCCAAAATCCAGCTGCACCTGGAAGATACCTCTGAAATAAAGCTACTTGCTATGGGCAATTTACAAGCATCAACACAGGAATTAAGCTAAAAGAAATACAACAGGAGAAGACACTTAAACAAGATACAAGTGCAGACTTCCAGACCACTAAAGGAAACCAGGGGTCAATGAGGTAGAACAACCTGAAAGCCATCCACCTGGACTCTCTGAGGTGGTAAAAAACAAAGCAAATGAACGAAATTAAATCACAGAAAGAAATCAAATCACAGATTTGTCAGCACAGTCCAGAAAGTCCAATCAGCACAGTCCAGAAAGACATCAAATCACAAATAATTTCTCAGATAACTACAGAAATGGTGACTGTAATGAAAGACATGCTTAGTGACTCTAGAGCAGATACAGATAAAAAAAAAAGAGGTGCTAAGGAAAATAATGGCATTAATGCCCAACACAGGAAAGAAATGGAATCCATAAAACAGATTCAAACAGATATCCAAAAGATTAAAAATTCTATTGAAAGTATATGCAGCAGAAGGAGGCAGTGTGAGTACAGAATCTTGGAAACAGAAGACAGGACTGCAGTTAGTGATCAGGAACAGAAAGATTTCTTAAAAATAGCAAGGAACCATGAGAAATCAATACAGCAGCTCCTAGACAATACAAAGAATAATGTAAGATTGACTGTAATCAATGAAAAAGCCGGGGTGCACAAATGAAATAAAAAAAACTGTTCACAGATGTTATGGCAGAAAACTTCCCTGGCAGTGAAAAAGAATTTGAAATACAAAAAACAAAAAACACACCCAGAATTTGAAAAACCGAAAAGTGAGGCACACAGAACTTGAATTAGCTATGATCAAAAACAAAAAACAAAAAAACAAAAACAAAAAAACTACAGCAAGGCATACAATAATCAAGAATCCAGAAATTCAACACAAGAAGAGAATATTAAAAACTGTTACAGAAAAGAAACACATCACACATAAAGAAAACTCATCAGAAACATAACAGACTTCTCAACACAAGCCCTCAAGTCAAGGAGAGCTTCAAGTATTTCAAGCCCTAAAAGTAAACAACTTCCAACCCAGGCTGATGTGCCCTGCAAAACTTTCAAAATTGACAGAGAAATAAAGATACTTCCATGACAAAGAGCATCCGAGGAAACTGAATACCAAACAAGCACTCCAAACTGTTTTAAAGAACATACTAAAAAGAGGTAATAAGGATTATCCAATTCCATGAACCCCAAATGAATGAATCTACCAGGCAAGGCAAATGATTAAACAAAGGGGTAAAAAAGGAACCCCAAAACAGGAAAACAACATGACAAGGATAAGGCAATACATATCAGTTATAACCATCAACATTAATGATCTCAATTCTCCGATCAAAAGACAGACTGGCAGAATGGATCAAGAAGAAAGATCAAACAATATGCTGCATACAAGAAGCACATTCATTTATTTATTTGTTTGTTTGTTTTTTGGTACTGAGGATCGAACTCATGACCTCACGCTTGCCAGGCAGGCACTGTGCCACTGAGCTATATCCCTGTCCCAAGAAACACATTTAATTCAAAAAGAAATTCACAGACCAAAAGCCAAAGGATGGAAAACAATACTTCGTGCAATAGGAACATGGAAAAAAGCAGGGGTAGCTAATCTATTTGGAGACAAAGTGATTTTCAAGCCAAGATTGATTGAGAGACAAAGAAGGTCACTACATCCTTGTATGGGGACAATCCAAGAGGAAGAGATAACAACCATAAATATATATGCAACAAATACCAGTGTACCCAACTACATAAAATAAATATTAACAGATATGAAAAATCAAATAAGCACTACTACGACTGTAATGGGGGACCTCAATATCCCACTGTCACAAATAGACAGATCAAGTAAACAGAAAAAAAAAATCAACAATGAAATATTAGAAGTGGACCGAACTTTTGAACAAATGGACTTAGTAGATGTCTACAGAGTGTTCCACCCCACAACATCAGAATACATGTTTTTCTCAGCTGTACACAGGACATTCTCCAAAAAAGACCATGTACTAGCTCATAGAATATGCTTGAGTAATTACAAAGGAGTAACTGAAATTATCCCATGCATGTTATCAGACAATAGTGCAATGAAATTATAAATCAATGGCCAAAGAAACCACAAGAATTTTATTTACACATGGTTATTAAATAACACCCTCCTGAACAACCAATGAATCACAGATGAAATTAAAGAAGAAATCAGGGCCGGGGATTTAGCTCAGTGTCATAAGCGCCTACCTGACAAGTGTGTGGTCGTGAGTTTGATCCCCAGTACCAAAAAAAAAAAAAAAGAAAAAAGAAATCAGACAGTTTCTATAATTAAACAATAATGCTAGTACAACATACCAGCATTTATGGGACACAATAAAAGCAGACCTACAAGGGAAATTTATAGCAGTGAATACTTATGTCAGAAAAACAGAGGAAGCTCACATAAAAAACTTAATGTTGAACTTCAAACAAACAAACAAAAAAAAGTAAGTCAAGCCCAAATCTTGTAAGAGAGAGAAAATTGTAAGATGACAGCAGAAATCAATACAATAGAGACTAAAAAACAATACAAAGAATCAATGAATTGAAGAGTTGTTTCTTGGAAAGATTAAGTAAAATAGACAAACACTTAGCCAACCTTATCAAAAAAAGAAAAGACCCAAATCCACGCTATTAGGAATGAAAAGGACGAAATCACAACAGATCCTACAGAAATCCTGAAAATGATATACACCTACTTTGAGAACTTGTATTCCAGTAAGATGGAAAATACAGAAAAAAAATGGACAGATTCCTTGGAATTACCAAAAGATGAATCGGAATTACCAAAGATGAATCAAAAGATATAAAAATTCTAAATAAACTAACATCAGTCAATGAAATTGAAGATGCAATAAAAAACCTATGAACGAATAAAAGCCTAGGCTCTGACAGATTCACTGTTGAATTCTACAAGAATTTAGAAAAGATCTAACACCACTACTTCTCAAACTGTTTAAATGAAATTGAAAGGAAAGCAATACGCCCATAATTTATTCCTGGTACCATTACTCTGGTACCAAAACCAGAGAAGGACTCAACCAAGAAAGAGAACTACAGGCCAAGCTCCCTAATGAACATAGATGCAAAAATCCTTAATAAGATACTAGCATACAATGCAGCAAATCATCAAGAAGATTACACACCATGACCACATAGGATTCATCCCAGGAATGTACGAATAATTCAATTTATGTACATCACTAATTGTAATACATCATATTAACACAGCCAAGGACAAAATCCATATAATCATTTCAACAGATGCTGAAAAAGCATTTGAAAAAGTCCAAAACCCATTCATGATAAAAAACCCTGTAGAAAATTGGAATAGATGGTCTTTATCTCAATCTGATAAAAGCCTTCCATGACAAACCAGTAGCCAACATCATACTGAATGGACAAAAACTGAAAGTTTTCACTCTAAAATCAGGAACAAGGCAAGGATGTTCACTGTCACTACTCTTATTCAATATAGTTCTGGACACATTAGCCACAGAAACTATACAAGAGAAACAAAAGGAATAAGGACAGGAAAGAAAAAAGTTAAATTATCATTATTGCATATGACATGATTCTCTATATAGAAGATTCCCCAAAAAATCCACCCAAAGACTTCTAGATTAGATTTAATAACCAAATTCAGTAGTGTAGCTGGGTACAAAGTCAACATTCAAAAATCAATAGTCTTCCTATACATGAATAAAAAACTGGGACAGAAATTAAGGAAATAACACCTTTCACAACAGCATTCAAAAAATGAAATACCTAGGAATCAATCTAAAGAAGGTTAGTTAAAAGACCTCTACAGTGAAAATTATAGTGCTCCGAAAAAGGAGAATGAAGTGAATCCAGAAAATGGAAAGATACCTCTAGCTCGTGGGTAGGAAGAACTAATATAGTGAAAATAGCCATACTTCCAAAATTTCTATACAGATGCAATGCAATCCTGCTCAAATTTCAACAGGATATTTCATAGAATAAGAGAAAACAACCCTAAAATTCATTTGGAACCAGAAGAGACCTAGAATAGCAAAGGCAATCCTGGGCAACAATGAAAAGACAGGGGGCATCACAATCCCTGACTTGAAATTATACTACAAAGTTACAGTGATTAAAAACAACACGGTACTGGAAAAAAAAAAAGTCCTGAGGATCAATGAAACAGATTAGAAGATGCAAAAACAACTCCAGATGTACTCAGCCACCTTATCTTTGACAAAGGGGACAAATATTTTCACTGGAAGAAAAATAGCCTCTTTAATAAATGGTGCCGGAAAAAAAAATGGTTTTCCACATGCTGAAGATTAAAACTAGACCTATACCTTTCATCATGCAATAAACTAAAATCAAAATGGATCGAAGATCTAAATATTGAAACAGAAACACTAACTCTGATGGAAGAATGTCTTGAAGACACTGGTGTAGGCAAAGACTTTATGAACAAAAAACTCAGACTGCAAGGGAACTATTACAAAGAGTGAACAATTGGAAACTTATCTTACCAAAAAAGCTTTTACGCAGCAAGAGAAACCACCAACAGAGTGAAGGGACAACCCACAGTGTAGGAAAAACTGTTCACCAGCTATTCCTCAGACAAAGGAATACCAGCTAGAATATATAAAGAACT
>RJWT010049095.1:0-11049 GCA_004365215.1 Cuniculus paca
ACCAGAAGGAGGAAGGAAATAGGAAAGATATTTGAAAGAATAACGGTTTACAAACTCATTTGATGAAATGTGATGAAAATTATGTAGTTACAGAACAAAAAGTCCTGAACCTGGAGTAAACATGAAGAATATCACATAAATACACATCGTAGTTAAATTTCCAAAACCCAGAGATAAAGAGAAAAACAGGATGGTGGGAAGGGATAGGAAAATGTCATATGCAGAGCAGGCAGCTTAACAATGACAGCAGACTTCTCACCCCAGTCTATGTAAGCTAAACAACATTTAGACAACACACAGAATAAAGCAGGAATGTTGCTTATGCAGTGAAAATATTTTTAAAATTAAAACAGAAAAACACTTTTCAAAAAGCAAAAGTTGAAACAACTTGTAAAACAATGCCATATATTATGAGAGAATATAAGCTCTCTAGGCATAAGGAAAATGAAAATTTCAGTTCATAAAGAGGAATGAACACCACCAGAAGTAGTAAATGTTGAAATAAACATGAATGATTTTTTCCTCATTTGTAATCAGTTTGTCCATTGACTTTATAAAAGGATATTGAAATGTGCTGTGAGGATTATATTATACCACAGGTAGAAGAAAACTGTAGGTAATCAGAATACAAGGATGCAAAACAAGACACAGAGGTCAGTGCTGCACCGCTCCCATGCTGTCCACCAAGTGGGGTAACACAGTTAGGAGGGTAACTTGATGAGTCAAAGTGGTGTGTTGTAAAATTGAAAGCAAACACTAAAAAAGTAAATGCAAGTATAGTGAGTAAGCCAATAGTGAAGACAGAATGAAATACAAAAATACACTCGATCAATTTAAAGGAAGGCTGGAAAAAAAGAATAAAGCACAGATGGAATAGAAAGGAAACAAATGTACAATATGGTAGTTTAAAACCCAACCATGTTGATAATTATATTAAAACAAAATGGTATAATGCTCCAGAGATGGAGGATTGGACAAGAAAGCAAGACATGATGATATGGTGGTTATAAGAAACTACAGTGATACCTTGGTTTATGAATTTAATTTGTTTTACAATTTGGGGGCAGATGGCTATGTTCATGTTTGTGTGGGGAGGATGGCTGTGGTTGTATTTGTCACCCAATGTGGAGTCTGTGAACAGAAGCAAAATTTTGCCAGATGCTTTTGTTTGCAAACTGAATTATTTGCAAAAAGAAGGGTTTGTGAACCGAGGCATTATTGTACTTAAGTATTAAGACATAAATGAGTTAAAAGTAAAAGGGTAGAAAAAAAATATGTTGTACAAAGACATCAGAATACCAGACTGTTCTTAGTGTTTATTAGCATGCATTACTTTGATGAATATTTAAATCAATTTATAATAAATGAACCATCATTTTAAAGATTAAGAAATAATCAAAGTCTTTGCTCTTCACCTGTGCACCCTAAGACTAGAGTGCTGCAAGGCAAGAGTCATTTTACTTATTTCTGTACCTACAGTGTCTGTCTACTCGCGCCTGTAGCATGAGATCGGGCCCATGATAGGTGGCAATTACATAATTACATTTTACTGATAATTACTTTTTACTAGTGTTCTTATGGTTTTTAATCCATACATAATAATTTTGCAAGCATTTATATAGTACAAAGTGACCATTTGACACTTGTGCCCTTAATGCTCAAATAAGGTAATTATCGTATTTGATACCTTGTGTGTATATCGCTTCCTTATGGTGAGAGCAGTCAAAAACCTCTTTTCTAGATATTTTGGAATATGCAATGCATTGTTGTCAACCATAATCTGATAATTGCATTTACATGAATAAACAAATGTGTGATGCAAAGCTGGATGGATAGGTGGGGGGTGGGTGAATGGGTGGTCGATGGGTGGATGGATAATAGGTAAATAAAGGAGTGAATGAACCCTGGAGAGCAGTTGGGCCTCATCATCCCTCTTGTAGAGTTTCCACTGAACGGACTTCAGCTTAAAACGAGAGCAGACATCCCAGGCAGCAAGAGGCAGTGACCATGGCAAGAACTTGAGCTCTTCGGTATAGGAGGCAACCTGGAACTTGTCAGCAGAACCCGGCAGGGTCCCTGGGAGGCACAGAGCTGGCTTTGGGCCAGACAACGGATGCAATCTGCCGAAACCACAGTGGAGAGAGCTCTTCCTTGCGATGTTCTCGTCCTTGGCTCTGGGAACACACAAAACATCCCACCTCCTACCATGCCCAGCAGGATATCCTGTCTACAGCAGGGTCTGGTATTTGAGAATGGCATCTTTGTGAGTGATTATGTGTTTAAATCCTGCCAAAGGAACCTGTAATTACATCTGTCTCTCTATCTTAGAGCAGAAGGAGAATGTGCTTGCCAGGCTGTTAGGACGATCAGGTTCTTCAAAACCACTCGCAGAGCAGACAACAGCCCGATACCACAGCTCTTATCACAGTGCATGGTTTTATTTGTTTAAAAGCTCCATTCTTATTACTCCCCATGGGGAAGTTATAGATATCTACTGGAGATTGCTAAAGCAAAAAGCCAGGAGAAAGATTGGGGATCTCATCCTAAAAATATATATTTGTGCCATGTAGGTTTTCCAAGGGGAAAAAGCAGCGGGGCCTTAGGAAAGAATGGGAACTGAGGCCTGGAAAGGTCGGAACGGGCTTGCCAGCTCGTGAGTCTGGCCTCCTTTGATCAGTCTCCTGGCGTTCCTCCGAAGGCCGTCTTGTCCTGTCCTGCTTTGTGCAGGATAAGCTATTGCTGTCCACCCAGAAGAATCTTGGGTTAATATCTTCTGAATTTATGAATCAGGTTTTGCTGGAATATCTTTAACCCACTCAAATGCACCCATGTTGACTCAGTAGAAAGCCACTTAGAGCATCATTGATGTCACTCCATGGGGTGAGAAAAGTCATCAGGAAGTCACTTTATCTGGATGAACACCCCCAGGGCGGAAGCTTCCAAGAACAAGAACTCTGGCTCCCTGTCACAGATGTGGGTACACTGCCTGACACGTGTGAGTTCCAGGAAGAATTTTACATACAATCTGTCAGGTGTGAAGCCCGGGAGCACCTGCTGCCCGCACAGCTCTCCTCTGTCCATGGGTAACGGGTCCCTTCCCCGCCGTACCAGCCATGGCGCTAAGTTACGCTACAATGATGGCTGAACCCCCAAATCCTAGTGGCTCAGGACAGTTATTTTTCTTTCTTTTCTCAGGGGATAGGCCCTTCTGGGGATCCAACCCAAGGCTTCCAGATGGTAGGCAAGTGCTCCACCACTTCGATCCATCCCTAGCCCTTGCTGGTTAATTTTGTCTCACCCGTTTTCACCATACTAAAATGAATTCTACAGGGCAAGGCCAAGAGATGTCTATGAAATTCAACCCTGATCATGTATTTTTCTTTCTTCAAGCTCTAGATGTTTTCCTCTTTTTTTTTTTTTTGCTTAAGGTAATTCTTATTTTATAGGCTTCTGTGTGCATGTGTGTGTGTTTCAAATGCATAGGATCAACATACATAGGGTCACAAAGCAAATTACTTTGAAAGAAATAATTAAAGTTTTTTAAACCTGTAATATAGCAAAGTATATACTCCTTTATTGGCACATTGATTGCCTACACACATCAGCAGGCTAAGAGATGCTATCAGCAATACACTTGCAAATTAATGAAATATGCTTGTTATTTTGAGGTAATAACAAAACATGAAATATCCATGATTTCTATTACTGAAAAAGTCATAGTGTTATTAATAATCTGGCTTGTTGCAGATGCTCACATTTTAAAATAAAGTCATGTTTTCATTGGCAGATATGGATAACAAGGTATTTTCTGCCATCAAAGTTTATGAATCTGTTTGAATTCTACCCAGGTTAAGAGTCAATCTGAGGATGACCCTCGAGCTTGCTCACAGGAAAGCATCTTTCATCAGTGGACCCTGTTACCTCCCCAGCCTTATACCACCCTGACACTCTTCTCATGCATTTCATGTTCTCCTGTCTTGCACGTTAGAGACACACTGCCCACCTGTCAACCTCCCGTGACTCAAGTTCAATCTTAGGTATAGCGTTTGTACTCGTCTGCTCTCAGCCCGCCTCAGCAGCTCCGTGTGTGTGTCCCAGGATTCACTGCCCAGAGAGACTGTGTCAGTTTCCTGCTGCTGCTGCTGTAGAGAACAGTTGTTCTCAAAGTTGTGCTCCTGGCCCAGCTGGGAACTTGTCAGAAATGGAAATTCTTGGTCTCCACCCAAGAGTGACTGAACAAGGACTGCCAAGCATGGGTCCCGCCAATCTGTTTTATCGAGCCCTCTGGGCGGTCCTGATGCACGCAAGAGTATAAGACCCTCTCACCTGGAACAGTGCAGGTTTGCTGTACGTCTTTCACTTTCCAGAGCACTGAGCTCCACTCTTACTCTGCTGGTGTAGGGAGCTGCCCTACTGGAGAGGAAAAGAAAGACATGGCCCCCAAGGTCCAGCTCCTTGAACCTGGCAGGGGAGTAACACTGATGCTTCTACTCACATTCCTTTGTCCTGATCGAATCTAATGCCCAGGGGACAGAAATGGCAATCCTGTCACTCATAGGCCATTCCCAGGGAAGGAAATGGGACCACTGTGTTGGTTTTATTATTTTTTATTACTCTATAGATTTATAGATGGCAGTAAGAATAGTGTTTCAATAAGCATTTTAAAGGTCATGGAACAATCGTAATTTTGCATTGTTAAAAATTGCTGTGTCCGCTTGTGTGGTCTGTTGATAGCTATGTACCACTGGGCTCACTGAGGACTGCCTGCATTTGGAAAACATTAATAAAACCTATTCCAGATTTTTTTTTCCTGTTTCTGCTCATATGTGGTTTTTAGAGACTTCCTTGTTTCATATTGCCTCATTTTAGCCCATTTCCCAGTTTCTTCCCCACACTTACACCTAGTTGCAGACAGGCTATTACTTTAATTGTTCTAAAATTTATTACAAAAGTGCCACAAAAACAGAGACCTTGTCTATCTTTTTCATGGTTTTGTTCCAAGAATTCAGAACAGTGCCTCACAAAAATGTTCATTAAACATCTGAATTTGTTGATCTCCCCCGAGATGGACCCACTCAACCCTCACTGCTATTTAAAACAGAGTTGGGGCTGTGCTGAGTCTGAGCCAGGAGCTGGGGAAAGCAGATAAGGAGGCCTCCAGCTCGATGCCCACACACGGGGTCCAATATGGATTTGTTTCTGCTGGGCGAGGAATGCAGCTTATTTAAGGAAGATGTGAGCTTTCGGCTCCTGATTCCACCTGGTGTCTGGCTTCCTCCTCTCCAACTTGGAGGGGACCCAGCGTTTGAAAGCTGGTTTCTTCTACTTCTGATGAGAGCGCTCAGTGCTCCTGAAGAACTGCCTTATCCTCATCTGCAGAGAAGATGACATTTGCTGAGACTTGATGCCTCATGGCAGAGAATGGAACGTGCACGTGATTACAGGGACAGCAGGTTGGCCGGGCCCTCGCCCCTCCACAGTTCCACTACACTGGGGTATGGTGGGCACTGGGGGTTATTGCATTGCTATTATTGCTCACTTACTTTTGCCATATATGCAGATAGCTGTGTTTCTTATTTAGTAATCTTCGAAATCTCATGAGATAGGTATGAATATAATCACTGCATGGAGAGAAACGGTTATGCAGATTCAAAGAACTTGAGTGGTATACCAAAAGTCATCCGTTTAAGATTCAATCTAAACAGTCCAGTCGTAAGCCCAGGACCTTCACAGTTTATAGAACTCATAGATCATCAGCAGGACAAACAGCCCAGAGGGTTCCCTGTGCAAAGGTGAGAACTGGTGCGGGCGACAGTCTGTGTTTGGTAAGTCACCATGAGGGCTGATTCTAAGACCCACCGAATGCGTCTCAGCTCTTTCTGGTCTGACATCCTCACATTATCCTGAAATTCTAAAACATCTCCTTTGACAGTCGAGGAAGCTGGAATTCGTAGACACAATGTGACTGAGGGCCAAAGCTAGCAAAGTTGGAAATTGTTCCAGAACAAGCTGAGTTTGAACTGCAGCCTCACCACATGGCTCTGGCTTTGGACAAACCCTCCTCCCACACCTAATGCTTCTGAGACAGAGGTCTGTGTCTCCCTGCTGAGCGTGTCCGACAAGTGAGAAGTCTGCAACAGAGCCTGCTAATCACCTTGTAACACCCATTGCCTTCATGCTGTGGTCCTTCTTGATGAGCAGAGCGGGATGCTGTGCAGGCCCCAGGTGGAAAGCTCACTCACCACCCTCAAGGTGAATCATGGTTGGTCTAAGTCAAACCTGGCAACCGAATTCCTGTTTGACCGACCCTGTTCTCCAGGTGGTCCAATGACCCATTTCTGAACAAAGAGAGGAAAGGAAATTTTCGGGAGACTTTCCTGGTTAAAGACAACACATGATGGGCAGAGGATTATTATTTTTCCTGCAACTACTCTCCTGCCTTCCTGCTTGAGTTGTACAATTAATTTGCTTATAAATATTTGTTGAGTTCCCACTATGTGCCAGGAGCTGAACTAGGGTCTCTAGAAACAACAGTGAACTGGACACAGGATCAAATTCCCTTTCCCTGCTGATCTTATAATGGAGAAAGGAAAACCACAAACCAGTTTCAAAAATCAACTCCACTGCATCCAATGAAGAGAAGCAGCAGGAGAAAACTGAATAAGAGGGATGGGTGTGGCTGCTTGGCAGCTTGGAGCGGGAGGTAGTAGGAGAGTAGTGGCCTGCTGTAGATTTATGTTTGAGAGAGAGCCAAAGGGCTTCCAGATGGATGGGATGAGTAGAAATAAAGAGACGTGAAAACCAAGGATGATTCCAATGTTTGGAAGCGTGGAACAGCTGGAACAGAGCTGTCATTTGCTGGGAAGGGTCAGGCCAAGGACAGATTGACTATGGGAAAGGAGTGAGGTCAGAAGTCTACTTTATGGTGTGTGAACTTTGGGGATATTGAAGTAGAGATGTCAAAAAAAATCAGTCACATGTTCAGGGCTGGAATTTAGTGTTAGAAACATAAATTAGGATCCTTAAATTCATACAGCATTGTGAGCTGTGCCGGAGAATATTACCTAGCAGTCATGCAGCGAACACAGAAGAACGAGGTCTTGCTCATGAGCACTGGACACACTGAACTTGGAATCTGGAGAAGTGAGAAGGGGAGATGGAGAAATCACAAAGTGAGCAGGAGCCAGGCCTGGAACCAGTTATGGAGCAGCTCCCAAGGCGGGAGGCAGTGTGTTGTGTTGGACGCTGCTGCTGGGTCCAGAGGAGGTGGGAACTCAGAGGTAACTGTGAGGGTTGAGTGTGGAGGTCACTGTGACCTCAAAGGAGGAAAGTCAGTGGATGGGTGCAGAAAATGCCCGATCCCGTGGGACCAGGGAGAACGTGGGAGAAGAACAAGAGACAGACAGCAAGGAGAGTTGTGTTGCACTATCAGAGAGCAGAGGAATGGGGTGGCAGTCTTAGGTGAGGATGTAATTCTTGTGGCCGTGGCGGTGTCTCTGAACTGTGAGGGTGACTTTGGCCCGAGACTACATAGAAGTAGCACTGACTTTGATTATTCTTAAACTTAAAGCTGTCAGTCGAGCAATCTGTTCTGTGCAGCTGAAGCTACCCTGGCAGAAACTGCACTAAATACGTTTGCGTCCTAATTCAGTTTTCCGCTCCCGTCCGCTCCCCTTTCTGCCCGGCCCGTGTGGTTGTGTGCCGACTCCCCTTGAGGCATGCAAACGTTACGGTCACATGCATGTACTAATAATATGAAGTTAAAAAGGAATTTTTAGACACTAAGCCCCCCCAAAACCGAAGCACCAGACTCACGGTGCTTGGCAGCACGGCAAGGCAGTCTGGGTGACGAATGTCCAATCCGGGCTGTGCCGGGCCGCTTTCCAGCAACGTGCTCTTGGATCACTTGTTTAACACAGAGGAGCGCAAGTATCTTAATCTGAACAACCAGTGCCATAACTGCCCTGTGGCCTAAAATGTTTTCCCCAAAATCCATGCATTAAAAACTCCACTCTCCATGCAACAGTGCTGGGAAGTGGGCAGTGGGGTCTGTTGAAGCCGACCGTCCCTGGAGCTCCGCCCTCCCCAGGGAGCAGTGCCAACCACAAGGGCTCATGGGGTCACCCTCGCTCACACTTCCGCCTCCCATCCTGTGAGGACCCAGTGAGAAGACGTGCCAGGGCCAGCACCTTGATCTGAGACTTGCAGGCGCCAAAACAGAGAGATTAGGTTTCTGTTCTCTGTTAGTCACCCAGCCTCAGGTACTCGGTCACTGAAGCACGAAGCCACTGCACACGGGGCTTTGGGGGTTGCACAGGCCCAGGAAGCGGAGCTGTCCTTGCTGTCTGCACGACTTTGCACTGCTGGATCTTCATTTGGGAAAACTGCAAAAGCCCAGCCCCCCTGCGCCTCCGCCGCAGTTTACTCCTGGAGTAAACTTCGAGGTCTGGGGCCAGGGCCCGGAAGGAGGACTGCTGAGCGCCGAGTGTTGCGCATTTCCTGTCGGAGCAGCAGGGCCACCTGCTACCCACACTGCTGCCCGCTCCTGCCCGGCTGCCCCCTTTGATGGAGTCCTTCCACTTTCAGCGGCCACAGCGCCACTGGCCCACGAGTTCTCAGGGCGCCTCCTGAGCCTTCCTGCTGAGCAGTGCTACCTCAGAACAGTTAAATCAAAGGACAGTTGGCAAAAGTGCCAGCAGGTCCTTGCCTGTGATTGCCAGACTCCCGCCCTCTGTGGTTAGTGCCCAGGATCCGCAGTAACCCGCCTGACTCCCATCCCATACTGCTGTGGCCCAGCTTCGCTGCACCCTGGAGCCGCCTGGCTTCCGCAGCAGGGGCTCCATCTCTGGAATACAGCCTGGTCAGGAACACTGTGCCCCCCACTCCAGCTCCAGCACGAGCCTGGCTCTTGTTTCTTCTGACCCAGGAACTGCAGTTCTTGTTCCGGTTCATCTCTGGCTCGTCGTGGGCTCCTGAGTCCCTTCTCAGCCTTCGCTGTCCTTTCTCTAGTTAGGACCCTGACCTCCGCCTTCAGCTCCCCTGTTTCAATCTGAGTCCAGAAGGGCACCCCTTCTGGTGAGTCCAGGCCTTGCTTTAGGGTCCCTGTGTATTTTATTCCTTTATTTCCCACATCAGCCACCAGGCAGATGGTCAAGGCAGATGGGACCCATGATCTTCCCAAGAACACTCAAGTAGTCAGAGGCTTGTGTTTCAGGGTCCGAGATACACCCCAGTGACCTCTCCTCACCTTCCCCAGGAGCTCGGTCTGTCGGGGTCTTCTGGACTGCAGAGGCGGGGTGCGCTGTGGCACGTGGCAGGGGTGCCTGCGAGGATGACGGCCGCCTTCTGTGTTGCTGTTTCTCTTTCTCCCTCCCTGTCTGTCTGCTCTTCTCCGTCCCCTGTCATTTTCCCGACCTCCTGATGCCACCTCCTTGCCCACAAGTAGCTGTGCAAGGTAAACTCACCCTTCCGGCTGTGGGGTGGGGCAGACGCCTCCCACCCAGGCACCAGGGGAATGCTGCCCCCATCTCCAGGCCAGTGTGCGGAGGGCTCTGCAGACAGCTCTGAGGACACACACGCCCAACCAGTGACGACTTTCACTGAGCTCTCCCTTGGCCATTGTGCCTGGAGAGTTCTCTTCTTCGGGCGGAAGCCAGCCTGGCTGGAATTCACATAGTCCTTGGGTTCTGAAGACCAGAATTTTGAGGAATCCCCGAACTCCGTGTCCCTGTGTGTCAGAACCAGTTGTCTCGAATGCAGAAAGCCGAGCACCGCAGGAGGTGCCACACAGTCACAGAGATATTCCCCGCCACTAATGAAGCCCAGCTCGGATGGGCCCGGCGCGGGTAACGAGATGCAATGCAATTGCTCAAGTGTGCCTTTAATCTCAGGCAGAGAATGCCATCTGCAAACTTCCACTGGATATTCTACAATGGCCTCACGTTTCTCATGTCTGGCTGAATAAATACCATCACTTCAGTAATGGCAACTACAAAGCCTGCTCAAAGGAGTGTGCTGTACAAGGAGTATTCTCTTTGCTTTCTTAACTCTCACAGTTGACTTTCAGTATCTGATGTTTGGATTTGTAGTTAGGGATTTCTTTATGTTAGGCCTGTGCACCTCTGTAGCCAGAGAAAGAGGAGAGCTTCGTTTTATTAAAAGAGGAGGAATGCGTCTTTGAGAGGTCTTCTGTGTAGAAAAGAAGTGGTGAACCTGAAAGCGGTGACTGCTTCTCCCTTCAGCGCTGGAAGCGTAGCTCCTCTGGTGGAGATTTCTCTCCAGATGTGGACTATGTATGCCCTACTTGCTCCTGCTCACTCACCCCTGCACCCTCCTGCATGACCTGCGACCCTCTTGCCACTTGCTTCTCCGCACCCCGTTTCTTAAGCTCAATTTCCCAAGAAATTTTGGGGATGCTCCATTCCGGCCAGAGATTGTCTTGATTCTGGGATGGCCTCTCTGGCTGTGTCCAGACTCCTCTGCCTTCTACACCCTGGGAAGGGACATAGGTGAGACGGTGGCGTGGAAGGGGATTTCAGCCCTTCTCTCCTGTGACTCTGCAGGCATCATTTGGGGAGACACTGCGTACTGTGCAGAAAGCCCTAGAACTCTGGTGACTGTCATTGTGCTTCCTGTTCGGGGATGGCCTTCCTGGGATGATTTCAGGATGCAGGCACTGGCCACCTTGGGCTCTGCCTTCCCCTCGGTGCTTCCCAGTCCCTCTTCACTTGCCCTGGCTAATGGAAGGGAGGTTGGAGAAGGCGTGACCACATCCCCACCAGCTCACCTTGCTCCCGGCTTCCGGCCCGCAGACCTGGGCAGCATGCTTCTGCTGTCCTGAGTTGCCAGTTTATGGGAATTCGTCACGGTAGCCCCAGAAAACTTTCATGAGCCCCTCCCTGGTGCAAAAGGCAGACTTGCTCTTCTCACCAAAGGGAGGTATAAAAAACTTCTCCAAAGGAAGAGCAGCGCTGTGTTTTAGCCACAGGGTCCAATGACACATTTGGTTTAGGATGAGGACACGTTTGGGAGCAAATCAGGCCGCAGGTC
>RJWT010049096.1:0-11053 GCA_004365215.1 Cuniculus paca
CAGAAACAGCGAGCAGCAGCTTTCTGCCTGTTCACAGAGGGGAATTCATCTTAACAACCCGCAGTTACAACTAACACACAGACGGGTTGGATGATCAGATTTCCATTGGCCTTTAACAAAAATTCCAGCCTCTAGTTATTTTTAAATGGCAACACAAAGGCAAAGCGAGGCATTAAGGACAGAAAGGGGAACTGAAGGGAATTGTAAAGAAAATGCCAAAGCAACTTCCTACAGAACTCTGATTTGCCCAATCAGTGCAGCCCTTGGCGGGTCAGGGCAAAACAACTCAGCTCTCCGAAGGTCATCTTCCAAAGACCCTCTCTCCTGGGTGAAGGAGAGAACTGGTGAACTAGCTTGAGAACTCCTGCCACCCTAGTGAACAGTGCTCTTTGCCTCGTACCATAGCAGCTAGCGTCCCCTCTTACTGCAGGAGGATATAGTCCAAGACCCCCAGTGGTTGCCTGGAGCCTTGGATAATACTAAGCCCAATATGCAATTTTCCTATATGTACATTCTATATATACATACAAACAGTGATGAAATTTAATTTACAAAGTAGGCCCTCATCGTTTTCATGTCTTCTCCTTACAAATGTATGCCTTTTCCGTCTCATATAAGGTGTAAAGTAAAAGTCATACAAGATGTATTTTCCTCTTTTACAATTTCAAGGATAGGAGGTCAGTTCCAGTCACTCATTTCAGCAATTTCAGCATGAGATTTTGTTTCTTTCCTTATTAAGTGGAAAAGAAACAAAATCCTTTTACCTTTTCACTTATGGCTTCTCTTTGACTTATGTGAATTGCCAGTAACCCTATTCTAGCACCTTGGGGTCATTTCATAAAGTGAAATACGGATTACCTGAACAAAAGCCCTGTGATACCGTAATAGCGGATCTAATCATGAAAACAGTCACTAAGTGATTAACAGGTAGGTAGCATATACAACATGGATATGCAGAATAAAGGGATGGTTCACATCCAATTGTGGACAACATGTGAGATTTTACCTTGCAATTCAGAACAAGAAATAATTTAAAACTCATGAATTGCTCATTTATGGCACTGTCCATTTAATATTTTCAGATCATGATTGATCATGGATAACTGAAACAAAAGAGACCAAAATCATGATGTCTTAGTTACTTTTCTCTTGTTGTTGGGACAAAATACCCAACACCCAAAATTAAGGAAGGAAAAGTTTATTTAGCTCAGTTTGTGGAAGTCTCAGTCTGTAAATCAGTTGGCTCCAAAGCAGGGTGGCATGGCACAGGGGCATTATGTCAAGACAGCAGAAGACAGCAAAAGTAGCAAGAGCAAAAAATCAGGAGAGCAAGCCTCTTTTCCTTCCTTATATTGTAAGCAGGCTACCCCCCACCCCAGTGTGGGAGTATCACTCACATCCTTTCCCTGCCCCCCTCTTGCACAGGATGAAGATGTTTACCAAGTGAGGACCCTGGCCCCCTACTGAGTGGCTTCATTAAACTTGTAAACTTCTTAAGTTGATACAATGTATCAACCATTACACATGGATAAAGTGGCATTACTAAACAGTAAAAGAGATCTTCAGAGGCATACAACATGCCTGAGAATATTTCATAGCCTTCTCTCCAGTGGCAAGTTCTAGGTATATATACAGTGTTCATTTCCCTTTCACTTGGGCATTTGAAGGTACATTCTCCCATGTCACTCCACCTGAAAAATACACGATGTGTCCACGGTTATAAAAGTAGCAGTGGTTTTTATGTTAATGTTTTGTGCTCAAAAATGGGGTCAGGCTACCAACAGGGTCAATGAGCTTTTCATGCAAAACTTCAAATCATTTTCAACATATGTGCCAAGGACACATCACCCTGTCTTGTCAGATGAGTTAAGTATGGCAGATTTAGCACCAAGGACCAAAGGAGAAATTTCAGCAAAAGTAACAGCTAATGGGCCATCTTCCACTTCACTTTGTTTCATGAATTCTTATAAACATTGGAGCTGGCTCAGAATCAACCACTGGCAAGAAAGGCTCTTTAAACATTCCAAGTCTAAAAGGGTTTTATTGCTTCTCTGCAAAAGCATTTAGGAAATAGTAATTTATAACAAAAGGAACCCTCGGAATCATTCACAGCCAAGCATAATTGAAGGAACTCTTTAATACACACTTCACAATGCTAATATTGTCGCCCAGCGTTTGAATGCACAACACAATTTGGGCAAATTAATTTCTCAAAACACTCATCCCAATACTGTTTTAAAAATCCACACTCTGTGCATTAACCTTCATGAGCTGGCAACTTTGTTGTTGTTGTTGTTGTTGTTGTTGAAGGAATTAAAAAAGAGCAAAATATCTCATTTTCAGAAAGCCTCTGGACTTTGACTTGTGTCAAGGCCTCCAATTTAACTAAATAACTGAAATACCATATCCTTTCCTGAAGGAAACCACAAGCCCTAAATTAAAATAAACTGTCTTCAATTTGCTAAATATTACATCAAGCAAACACAAGGACTGTACTAATTTTAAGGGAATGTGAGGTAAGCAGATTTTGTTGTTGTTGTCAATGATGAACAAATTTGAGCTAGAAAATAAAATAAATAAATATAAAGAGAGAGCTGGAACAGAACCAACATTTCCATCAAAACATCTAATACAGCAAGTGCTTTTAAAAAGTTTACTAATGTTATTCAACTAAGAGCCAATCTCTTAATTACTGTGTTTAGGTATGAGAGGACAGCCACTCCATTCCCACAGCAAAGAAAGGATTTTGATCACAAACTTGAAATTCAACTTTGTCATACATTTGATCTGTTGCAAACTGTGATAGAAACTTAACTAAAAGAAAAGGAAATTTCTTTGGAAGGGGAAAATGTATGCATATACATATGCATATAAATATTTCAACTAAAAGTTAGATAGAAACATACTCAAAAGGAGAGACTATAAGTATTCTGAGGTGGCATTAAATTAATTTGATATATTCCAATCACATTGGAACAGCTTTTTTTTTATTGCATCTCTTGTGCACTAACATTCATGTACCTTAGTTTCTAACTCAATTAAAGTGCCAATATAATCCCCATTCATCATAAAAACAGCTCTTTATAACGTGCAAAATAGTTTGGCTCGGAGGTTGATGTCATAATGAGGGTAGAATGTATGAGCATTAACATCGTTTTTTTCTAAGTGTAGTTTTATTAGAAAAATGATTTTCCACTTTGAAATTTACTAAGTCTAAAAGACAGAGTTGGATTTATGGCTGTTAACAAGAATTATGAGTGGAGCAGAGGCAGCATAACGAAGAGCCCAGGCTCTGGAGTTGGCCAGAAGCTGAAAGCAAACCCCAGCCCTACCAAGGCTCCTTCTGCTCTTGGCCAGCTGGCTGCACAGCTCGCAGACTGGCTTGCTCTGCTGGGACCTGGGGGTATTGTGTCTCACCGAGTTGGTGTGAAGGTATTTTCAGTGATGTATGCATACCCTAACCATAATGCCAATCCCATGGAAAGAGCTATAAACATTACTATTCTTCTTTCTAATAGCCAAAGTTTTATTCAGTATGTCAAACAGTCCCTTGCCCATAGAAAGTATGCAAAAGTGTGTTCCAATGCGTGAGTGGATTTTAGTAAAAATGGGAAAATTACAAGAGCATTGCCTTTGGAATCAAAAAGCTAAACTCAAGTCCCATATTCTCCATTAGTTAGCTAGATTATCTTCAGGAAATCACTTCACCTCTGAGTTTCATTCCCTTGTCTGGAGGGGGATTATTACAGAATTAAATGAGAACACAAATGGAAGATTAAATAAGAATCAAATGAGAACACACATGAAAGCACCTCTGAGATGACAGAGTTCAGAATTCAAAACATTGTTTACAGAGTTCCCCACTTGGCTTTAGAGAAGACACATTTAGCACTGGCCTGATAGTCCATGATCATAAAGACTGATTCTGATGGGCACATGACCCAGTGGAAGCCTCTGGAGAATAATCAGACATTTGCAGATGTGTTAGATGAGAGGCAAGTCTTTCCCTTTGCATTTGTGTTTTGGAAAGACATAGGAATCTGTATATCTCACTGCCATGTGGAAACTGGCAAGAAAGCCAACATGAAGCAAGAAATGCTGAAAGATGGAAAATCACTGAGTCCTGAGGACATTTAACAACCTCTAAGTCTAGCGCACTTGCCTGTAAGGAGCACAACCAACCAAGGGTCTTAATATAGCATAAATGGATTCTCCCTCAGTTCAGAAGGCAGGGTCTCTGCAGGGCTACACCCTCCTTCCGAAGGCCTTAGAGGAGATCTCTTCTGTGCCTTTCTCTTTGCTTCTGGTGTTGCTGGCAATCCTTGGCTTCTAGATACATCAATCTGCTGCCATCTTGGTTTTCTCCTTGTTTGTGTTTATATCTGTTTTCTCTTTTATAAGGACAGTGGGTGAAGCAGGGCTCACCCTAGTCAGGTATAACCTCATCTTAATTGGATTACATCTACAAAGTTCTGTTTTCCGAATAAAATCACAATGATAAATACAGTAATACCTCACTTCACAAGCACTTTTGTTTGTGAACAATTTGGTTCACAAACAGAAGCATTTGACAAAATTTTGTTTTCATTTGTGAACTCTGCATCAGGTGACAAACACAACCGTGGCCATCTTTCCTGCACCACCAAAAGCATGGCCATTTTCCCCAGAATTAAGTTCGTGAACTGAGGTACCACTGAACCAGGGGTTAGGACCTCAAAATATGTTGGGAGGTGGCACAAATTTAACCACAACACCAGCCATAACTGAAATGTGGACTACATTAGATTTTTCAACATTTTTTCATTATAAATATACATTAGTCAATATATTTCCTTTAAGATTTACTTGAGTAGACTTGGCACCCTTCATGATTCCAAGAGTCCTAATGGTAGCCCACACCACCACACTGATACATGCGCACACAGGGAAATGTCCCCACGTGGCCCCAGCCTCTAGGCCAATCCTACTTTGAGTCCTGTACACACAAACTTCACACCCTTAGGAAATGAGACCCCACCCACAAAGGCTGGTCCAAAGCGATAATGAATTATTTATGGCAAAGAGCATCCTTCTTTCCCTAATGGTCTTCCCTATCTGCATCCATATTTCTATACCAGCTCTTCTGGGGCACAGCCTCTCTTTGAAGATCATGCAGTAGACTCCTTGGTGCTCCAAGAAAACCTCAAGCGACATTAACAAGCCTCGGGCTCCCAAGTCTGTACTAGTTCCTCATTGCACACACTGGAATTTTACGCAATAAACCTCCACACAAAACGAAACAAGAAAAGAAGAGCACATTTAGGGACATACAAGCACTTCTGAGAAGTATTTTGGTCCAGCTCTCTTTGGAGAGAAGAAGGTAGCTGAGTCAAATAGGGTTATTCTTATAAAATTTCGGATAATTGCAGAAGTAGCCAGGAAGGGATTATGGAAACGGTTTTAGATGGAAGAACCCTTTTTTAGGTAATGAATCTGTTTTTAGTCCTGCCCTATGTAAAACCTTCCTCTGCGTCACTGAGATCTGCTGCAAACTTCCCCTTTTTCATGTAAAAAATAACTAAGACAATCCAGTCCTCATGTGATACAGGTTCCCCCTTATATTCATGGAAAACACATGGGGATTTTTGTTTGTTTGTTTTTCTATTTAACTCTCAGCTGCCTTCTTCCTATCCTCTTTCAAGTTGAAACTTTTTATCTATTTTACTCTATCATTATTCAAAACCTCAATGATCCACCATTCTCACCTGGCGGAGATTTCTTCCACCACCTCTGAGAAAGCAGCATCCTTCCTGGTGCGTACCTCTGTATAACCAGTCACATGCCCAGGCCTGGGGACTAAGAAATCCAAGGAAGCAAGAAAGCTCCCAAAGATGTGTCCAAGCCTTCACTGAATTAACCTGATGAGAATTCCACTGTAGTGAAAGAATGAAGCCTCTTCTGGGACTTATCTTCTAGACTGAATTATATTCTGTCCATCACCCTGAGAACTATGCTTTTCTATAGATATATTTCACATTATATTATATTATATATTCTATAGATATATTTCATATTATATTATATATTTCACAATTGAGTCCTTCAATGGCTCCTTTCTACCAAAAGGACACAGTTTAAAGAAGTACTGGTTGAATTCAAGGTTCTTCACAGCCTACTTTCCAACGTGACCTTCCAGCCACCTACTGAGTCATTCTCCCTTCCAGATCACTCATTAGTCCGCCAACCCCTTCCTTTGCAAAGCCTTTGTGGATACCAAGTTCCATGCCTTTACTCAAGATGTTCCTCTAGCAAAATTTTACGTTCATCTTTGATAGCCAATGTCAGGCCCAGGACTTGGCACACACTTGGGACTTTAAGGGCCATCTGAAAACCAACTTTACCTCATTCATAGTTCGACCTAAGGTAGAGCCTATGAAAGTGAGTTCATAGGACCAAGCTATACAGGTGCCAGTGGGGGCAACATAATTTTTCTTTTACTCTAATGCATTGTTCTCATGTTTTGACGTTTCAATCTTTCTATTCAAAGCAGAAATATTTCATTTTTTTCCTAAAAACTTATTCTTAAAAACACTGTCAACACATGACATTCCAGAATCAAAGAAGCACACTGGTGACATACATTGGCTCCTCGTGCATGGGTCCTTTAGGGTTTGTGGCAGAAGAGATGACACATACTGGGCCATTTGTAAGTCCATCCCCTCCCTAGGCACCGTGCTCTCTTTGGTGCCCCAAGTCTTGTAGCTCATTATTACATAAGACAGGAGAGACAGAAAATACAACTCCATTCCATAAGAGTTTCTCAACACACAGGGAAGACAGCTTCCCAGTGAGTCGAGGACAAGGGAGTGAGATCTGCATGGTCACATTGTAAGTAGCCTCCTGCAAGCCATGGACCTGCTATCTAACAGTTCCCTAAGCATTCACGTCAGAGTTAGAGCACACCACAGATCTGCCACAGCTGGGGTTCTTATACATATTATAAAGTTCAAGTCTGTTCTGTGAGCTGAAGTCATTGTCTTACTTCCCCTTTCTCCTTTCCTTTGGAAATCCTCTAAACAGGACCCTTGTCTTGTGATGCACGGCTGTCCTCGCCCCCGCAGCATCACCCAGAGATCACACTAGATATCCTCTTTCATTTTGTGTCACTATCGGTTGTCAGGGTTCCCATAAGACAGCACTGCATCTCCTGGATAAATGACCACTTATTGGTGGAGGACGTGGACCATGCTCAAAGCATTTCATCTGCAATCACGTTCTTCTAAACCAGGCAGCTTCACTGAGAAGTGTGGACACAATGACAGCACAGACACAGCCCTCTCATGGATGGCCTTTCTCCTGGTAGACACTCTATTGTGTTACGTCCTCTTCTACTAGATTTTAAACAAAGGTCACAGCTGAAGGAGGAAGAGTGATGGTTCAAAGTCTATTTGCATATGTTCTCAAAATACCTCCTGGAAAGCCCAGTCTATTATAACTTCAAAAGCTACATTGAATTATGAACCTAATGAATGGTATTTACTAACTTTTCAATTTTTTTCCTCAATCATTCATCCTTCTTCAAAAGGCACAAGGGAGGAAGGGATGAGAAGGGGACCCTTTGGGAATCCACTTAGGTTAACACTGTCCACTTTTGGCTTTGCCTTAGAGCTCTTGTGCATGCGTACATGGAACCCCCTTGGCTTCCTTTCTCTGCATCTCTGAAACGGGGAGAATAAAAAGACTGTTCTTTCCCAGCTCATCCTAAGGTTGCAAACACTAATTGGACATCATCTGCTTGGAGTTTCTGATACAAGGTGAATAATTAAAAATCATATATTTTAAAAGGGTCTTTTGTGAATCACAAGTCATCAGTGCCAACTGGACATGGCAGCAGGTTCTGGGATGCCAGAAAACAGCATACATGAGATCTGGAACTGTGAGTTTTTAAAACTAGCCCTGCGATATGCAGGTGGCCTGCAAGAATGTGACTCAGTGGGGCCTACAGGGAAAACCCCTCCAAGAGACCTTGCTTTTCCTGCCCACCCAGCATGCAACAGAGGGGACAGGAGATGAGCGGAGCTGACCACGATGTCAAGTGCAACTCTCCCATTCATGGCTACCTCTCTACTTCCCTGAAATATCTGACAAGAAAGCTGTCGGAAAAGGACCAAATGCTTAACCTTCTGTAAGACGAAATATTTCAGCATTTCACCATCGGCCTTGTTTCCAGAATACTCTATCCATTTCTGTTACACAAGCACAATCAGTGCAAAAGTATAGTTATTGGGCTGGAAAACAACAAATATCTACCGAATATGCTGAGACCTGTCCAAAAATACTTAAAGCAACAACACATATCACTTTGAAGGTATCTGCTTAGTTTACTGGAACAACACCACTGTGCTCATCATTAGTCTCAACCACAGTTTAATTATTCTTTAATGTGGCGTTGGGGTTCAAATTCAGAGCCTTGCACATGGTAGCTACACGCTCCCCCCAGTCTCATAGTTGATTTCTTTAAAAATAACAACAACGCAATTTTTCAATGATCCGAAATCATGGACCAACAGAAAAATAAGAGAACACCTAAAAAATTGCTGCCTTTTTCTTCCAACAGTTTGGAGAGCCCTTCAGGATAAATCTTGCAGGAACTGCATCCAACAGACAAGCCCATACATTACAGAGTTACATCATCAGCTGACATCCGCGGAGAAGCCAAAGGTTAATTGCTACGGTTTACTGAACCATTCCAAACCACCCTGTGCAAGAAGAATTAACTTGACAACTGTTTGAACTTCACAGTCTGAAATTTCATCCACTTGTTTCATGAGTACTTTTTAATTACTCCCCAGGGGATATTAATAATGTTTTCTTTCTCTCTCTCTCTCCTTTTTTTTTTTTAATTACTCTCTGGAAGGGACAGAGGTTTCATGTTTTCCTCCTGGTTTGAGATAACTATAACCTTGCCTCCCTAGCCAGGGAACATTTCTATTTTCTGTACTGTAAGTAATTAAGGTAGAAAACAGAGATATCAAGATAGGTTTCTAACAACTCAGGAGCCACAGTCAGACCACTTGGTTCAAAGCCATCTTCCAGCTCCTTAGTCAGCTGGGTAACAGTGAGTGGGTTATTTCCCTCCCCCAGCTATTTCCTCACCTATAAACTATGATTGGTGGCTATAAAATAGTAATGGTACCAATCTCTTGAGTCCAAATTGGAAAGATGAAAATGGATAATATATGTAAATATTTACCTGTGGCATATGGTGAACACTCCAATAACATTGCTTTATTTATTTATTTTTTTTCTTTTTGGTATTCCTGGAGATTGAATCCAAAGCCTTCACCTTGAGCTGAAACCCCAGCACTGCACCTCTTTTTGTTTGTTTGTTTGCTTGGCTGTTTTTCATTTTGAGACAGGGTCTCACTAAGTCGCTAAGTGGCCCAGGCTGCACTTGAACTTTTGCTCTTCCTGCCTCAGCTTCCCAGAGTGCTGGGATTGGGAGCCTGTGCCACCATTGGCCTGGTTACCATGATTTTAAAAGTGTTACTGCTTTGACTCTACGAACAGTATTGGAGTTGTGTTTCCTGATCTCCCACAGGGAACCAGGCAAAAGTGAAGGGGCAACGTGAACACCTACTGGGCTACACCACCCAGCCAGCAGAGGCAGCTGCAGCGTCTCCACTGAAGGCGCCCAGGGTGCGGGTCTGGATTCACTGCGCACCTTTGCCACCAAGAGAGCAAGCAAGCGAGCACAAACGCATTGGTGCAGTCGCTGCCCCGAGGTAACCGAGAATCCAGCTACACTGCCAGGCTGGTGTGCAGGATTATGGTGAGCAGACGAACGGCCTGCGTCTTGTGGAAAGCTACACACATACTGGGATTTCCTGCAAGGTAAGATGGCAAATCAGAGAGAGCCACCGAGTGATACTGGGATGTTACATTCATGTGGTTTAAAATGGAGGTGCCCGGTGACAGTAACCACTCTTAAAGAAGGGGAGCAAAATACCAGTACTGTCAAACCGCAGAGCCTGGGTTTTACAATGCCACAGGCATTGCAGCGTCAGACTCTGAGAAGGATCTAGTCAAAAGGAAACCTTCAAAGCGCCTCCTGCAACGATGCAGTCACAGTAGGGACCCGCACGTTCCTAGCACGCTGCGCTCCCTCTCCTGCATCTTCGCGGCTGGATCGCACTCGCCTGCCACAGGATGGAGATGTGGGGAGGAGGCCGAGGATGTGCCAGAAAGGGGGTGACCCCTGGCAGCCACAACCTGTCACTTCTCTCTGACCCCTTTCTCGCAAGTTGCCCCTCCCCCGCCAGTGTTCTGTGGGCATCACAGTCACAAGACACAAGAAATCAGCAGTCTGGGGACAATCCTGCTGTCCATTGGCCACATCCGGCTTTCTGTGTGGCCTGCAACCACAGGTGGCCCGTGGAATCCACAGCGCAAGGTCCTCTGCCCTTCCCAAGCGTCTTAATGAGATCACGCATCACGGGCTATCCTTAGGGACAGGCACAGGACAAGGCCCTTGGGGGACAAATCTTAAAGCTGCCGAGTACCTGGATGCCACCCAGGGATGGCGAGCACAGGAGGCCGGGTGGTGACGAGCCCGCGCCTCCAGTTAGGCTGCGGGAGACGGCCCCGCCCCCGCTCGGGCTCGGTCCTGGTCCCCCCGCTGCTGCGTGCGAGCCCCGCGACCCGCGTCGCCCCCTTACCTTGGCCCAGGACACCTGGTAGGGGACCTGCGGGTCCCAGGGCGCGGGGCAGGGCAGGTCCACCGTCCCGGAGCAGGCCACCTTCACCTCCGGCGTGGCGGGCGCCAGACTGCAGGCTGTAAGAGAGAGGGGAGAGCGTGGTGAGCCGGCGACAGACGAGGCGCGGCGGGGAGGAGGGTGACAGGCGCCCCGGGCCCTACCGCAGCTCAGGAGCAGGAGCTGGAGGCCGCGCGACATGGCTGAGGTGTGCGGCTGCCTCGCTCGCGCCCGCGCTCTTGTACCCGCGCGCGGGGACTTCCTCGCGCCGCCGGGGGATCCCCGCCCGCCCGAGCCCCGCCCCCGCGCCCGCGCCAGCC
>RJWT010049097.1:0-11053 GCA_004365215.1 Cuniculus paca
AAAAAAAAAAAAAAAAAAAAAAAAAGGCAAAGCAACCACACTCCTTCTTCAAGATAACAGGTTGATGTGATGCGGTTTACTCCATCTTCGAAACAATCTATGTGGGTAGTGTTCTTGCTACGCCTTCCACACTGTTTCTACACCATGTGAAACTGCCAAAGTATGGATAGAAGGAAAGGCTGGTCTCAGGTGTGGAGTGAATGGCAATGTAGAGAGATGCCCATTGGCATGTTGGAGGTAACATAGCCACATGCTTTATACTCAGCTGAAACGCGAGTGAGAAGTAGGCTGAAATTATGTGCAATCTGGGACGTCATCACCTTGGGTCAGAGAGATCGTTCTAAGTGGCTGCAGATGAACCTGTCATGCCCGAGCAATGCTGCTCTACTAGCTGCATCATCTTCATCTGGTCAAAAATCCCAGCTACAAAACCATGAACTATCCATCACGTTTCATGTATTCACTGCCATCCTAGACTTAATTGCAGAAAATAAGAATATGCCTGTTCCCTGAGAACATCAGTCAGTTGTTGGTTCCTGGAAGTTAATGGCTACATTCTTTAGAGTTAAAACTGGCTCTTGCCACTCGCCATAATATAGCAAGGTTAACATATTTCTAATGCTCAGATTGTAATATAAATTTCTCACTGACTTTAAGCTATAGATTCCAAAGAGCAGAGAGAAGAATTTTTAAGTTTCAGTGGGAAGTGGGGTTTGGTGGAGAGGTAAAATGGAAGAGAAAGTTAAATTTTAGCAGATTTTGAATTTCAGAAAGAAAAGCTGGATCATCATGCTAACAGGAAAAGAACCAGGTGGCAACTACTGTTCTTGTCACGGGGGTGGGGGGACAGTGCATAGGCAAGAACCTGATGCACATTTCTACACTTTCAGTGAAGGATTCCACTGCCTAGCTGGAGCCTCAGGAAATAATCTGAACACTCCCATAGCTCCTTCCTATGTTCAGTGAGGCAAGTTTTCTCCTTGCAGGTAAAAAGACCCGAAAGCAAACTATCCTCAGCTGACTGAACTTCAGCCAACCCACCCATCACCAGGGAACTTTCTTGACCAGCTCTCTACCTACTGTTCTTAAAACGCTTTGCGTCAGTGTAGACACACTGGTGTTTAGACACCTGTAGTGGTGTACTACAGAGCATAACATCTCCCTAAGCTCTCATGGAGAGAAAGGGTTTGCTGATTTCAGTTGCAGGTCATTGAACATGCAGCCACTGGGCAAGGGGTTGCAAGGAAAAACAAGACATGAAGCCTGTCTTTTTGTAGAGGCATCTGCTGTCTGTGGAAGGACACACTGTCAGGCTGTTGCTCAAATACCCAAGGTTCCTTTGGCGAAGACATCCAGAATCAGGGAACAGTTGGGTGTACTGCTGTATTCACCCCAGGAGACTGGTGGTGGGTGAATTTGTCAATTTTCCAAGACCTTCAGAGTCAGGAGACAGTGGAGAACTAAGATCTCAGGAAAGGCCACTCTGTTTACATTTTAAAATGTGAATCCAGACTCTAAATCTCAACCCTGGTGAACCACAAATCAAGTCTTGATCAGAGCTCAGCCCACGGGTCCCTTCATATTCAAAATACTGATTTCATAAGTGGTTTGGTCGATAAAGTAGTATTATGTTGTAAATTTTACAAACTGAATTGTTAAAAAAAAGAGAGAAATAAACATTTACTGATGTCTGCTAGATAGAGTCCTCTAGTTTCATCTTATTTTTCTCTTGACATGATTTCTACATTTTTTTTCCTGCAGTATTTTTCCAATAAACTGCCTCCAATACTTTTCTTCTATAATGGGAAAGAAAGGAGAAAAGCAAAGCAGAAAGCAAAGACTACATTATTCTTAATAGAAGTCCTACAGTGTGGCTATTCCTTTCATTTTACAGAGGAGGAAACTGAGGTTTGGGGAATTGAAATTAACTAAGATTGCCCTCCTGCCAATGACAGACTTGGAACTTTACTTCTTTCCTGAATCAAAGCCCACATTTGCCCATGGGTTGCAGAGTCGAGATGAGGATTCTACCCTGGACCTGCTTCTCCTGCCCCAGGCTCTTCCGTGCTACTGTTTCTGACAACAGTTGCCCAGGAGAATCATGAGGAACCACTTAATGCCCCAGGTTTGCCCCACACCAATTAAATCAGAATCTCGGCAGTGGGGTACTGGTATCATTCTGTTTTTAAGAAAATGTCCCAGATTCTAATGTGTGACAAGCAAGAAAGGAGAAATAGATGACAACAAGGTGCTTCCTGGGAGAAAGAACGAATTTTTTCAAAAGTTTAACTCAACCTGTAGGTGGTGCTATGGTTAGAATACGGTTCCTCCCCTCTGCAATGCGTGCTGAAATTTGCTTGACATTGTAGCAGGTTAGGTGGCAAGGCCTTTAAGAACAGATTAGGTCATTAAGATAACTTTCCCAAAAGATTGAGTTCTTGCCCTCTCAGGACTGTGTTAGTTCCCAAGAGGGTAGGTTATTGTCACTTGAGGCTGCCCCTCATGTTTCATCTTTCTGCACAGGTTTGCTTATCCTTTTACCATCTGCCATGTCATGACACTCTCACCCATGCTGCTGCCCTATGCTGGCACTTCCCAGCATGCAGACTGTGAACTCAATGCATTTCTCTCCTTTATCAATTACCAAGTCTCAAGTATTTTATTACAGCAACAGAAAACAGACTAAGACAGATGGGAATGCATCTCAGGGGAAAAACAGGCTCATTCAGTAGAAAAGGGAAGAATAAAGGAGAGGGAAGGAAAGGGAAGGAAAGGAAAGGAAATGAGTCCTTGAATGATTCTTTTCCCATTATGTTCTTAATGTGAGCCAGTTAACAGTTTGCACTGAATAAATTCCTGATTCTCCGAGAATCAACCAAGAAATCTGAGCAGGCACTCTTGCTGCACTAGCTTGTCTTGTGTTGGAGCCAGTATGGGACCCATTTGCGACCACGTGTGCCTGCATTACCTCCCCACTTCTGAAAACTCACATCTGGCCACTCAGGTTGCTCAAGTAACATAACGGGAGCCCAATCAGATTAGATTCTGTGGGTGAGAAATGCCACACAAATGAAAGACAGCTCTCTAGCTGAGCAGATGTTACTTTTGTTTGTTTAAATGATCAGGATCTCACTGAAGAGCTGAAGTTTGCTGCTTATGTATTTGACTCATTCCTTATGAAAGGACCAGTGGGACAAGCATCTGGTATTATACAATCTAAAGTCACCCTGACTTATAACTGAATTCCAGCCTTTCTCTGTTCTTCCTGTCACTTTGAGCAAGTCACTTCATATTCCTCTTTCTACTCTTCTAAATGAGAATTGGGGCTTTTAAGAAACATACAAACAGGAAAGGCGTTGTTTTCCAAAGTTTAGGGCTATGCGGTGACATGATATAATACAGACTCACATACCAAGGAAGCTATTACCATTTTGATTCTCTTTCATCTGGTTTTAGTAGACAGAAAAAAGCTATTTTTTGACTGTTCTCTAACCTATTTCCTCCTTTTAATAGGACAGAGGTGGTTTCAGGTAATTATACGTATTAATGGTCAAATATATGTAGTTGGAAATTAATAATACTGATTTACATCTATTTTGAGTTTCAATTTATTTTACTTTATTTTATTTTTTATTTTGTGCTAGGAATTGAACTGACAACCTCACCCTTGCCAGGAAGGCACTGTGCTACTTACTGAGCTATATCCTTGTCTTGAGTTTCAACTTAGTTTGAGCCTTATATAGCATGTGATAACTACTTAAGGTAGTGTTTTTTGTGTTTGTATGTTTGTTTTGTTTTGGTACAGGGGATTGAACTCACAAACTCATGCTTATCAGGCATGCACTTGAGCCGCTGAGCTAAATCCCCGGCTCTAGGGTAGTGTTTTTTGTTTATTTGCTTGTTCGTTTGTTGTTTTGAGACAGCCTTGAACTCACTGTGTAGGCCAGGATGACCTCAACATTGAAGCAATTCTCCTGTCTCAACTGGGATAGGCATGTGCCTCCATGCCCAGTTTTAAGGTAGTGTTTTAAAGTCACTTTTTAAATAATTTTAAGTCACAAAAATAAGTTAAAATATTAAATAATGGTATGCAGTTTGATAATTAAAATATAAAAATAATTAAACTAATATCTCAAAGTCCAAAGTGTTGGAGAAAACTAAATTAAAGGATAATGAGTCTCTCAGTGTTTTAAAGAAAGCAAAGTCTATTCACACTGGCTATAGAAGCAATTTCTACTTCTAGTTATCTTCTGGCTGCTCCAAGGACTCCGATATTGTTATGGTTTGTGTCTAGATGTTCCCCAATGCCTCACACGATCATAGTTGGGCTTTTTCAGAGGTGGCTGGATCTGAGGTGTGTGACACTGGAATTGATTCATGGTGCAATACTATGCTTAAAGCACTAGAATTAAGGGTGTGGGTGCTACTTCCCCTAAGTAACCAGAATAAGATAAGGGATAGAAAGAGCTGTGGTCACTCTTTGCTTGCTTTGCTACCTTCTGCTCACCATGAACTGTTTCTCCTCTGTGATGCCTGTTTTCCATGCCACCCTGCTTTGGAGCCAGCAGATTATGGACTGAAATCTCTGCAAACTGTGAGCTAAATAAATCTTTCCCCTATTAATTTTGGGTGTCAGGTATTTTGCCTCAGCAATGAGAGAAAAGTAACTAAGACAGATAGAGTAGGTCTTTGTCTCATATTTTCAATATTTGATGACTTGAAAAATGATTGAAAAATAAAATTACCCCTTAAATTCGACTAGTCTTTGGTTAAAATTAAAACAAGAAAAATAAACCCTAGATCACATTTTTTTTAATTTTAAAGAAAAAAAGATAAACATAACAATGAAACCAAGTTTCAAACTGGGTTAATAGGACAGTTACAATAGTTGATATAGTGTGTAATGTTTGGACAAGATAGCATGCCTATAACTTGTACTCTGACCACATTGTATTTTGATGATGAGGTTTAGAAAGAAAGATCCCTGTTTGAATTCTCTGAATTGCCAGTTCCATGAATACCTCAACTTAGGTGCTGATTATAATTTTAAGAAGCTAAGGAAGTGAACATTAGAGAATATTACTAGCTTGTGAATACAAGCCCTCAGGGATAAGTGAAGGAGTACAAAGTAGGAGGGGAAAAAAATTCACATTTAAATTTAAATAGATGGGTCTTGTTTCTTATTATTTTTACTGAGAAGGAAAAGAAGTCCTCAGAACTATTCAGCTATTGACAACAAAGCTTTCATTTATTTCTCAGGAATGAAATTTTTTATCATGAACACATGATATCACAAAAGTTCCTTAGAACTTTATATTGTTTATTTAACCTAAGAAATACAGGGAGGAGTAATCTGTATGGTGTAAACTGTTACAGGAAATAAATTTTTTTTCACTTGGGTTGTATGTGAGCTAACCAGCCATATGCTAATATATTATTATAACAAGTCATGTGAATTCTGTGGCAAAGACATCTGGTTTTATTATTACCTTTCCACTGATAGCCTGTTCAAAACTAAAACTGTCTGTAGTGGATTTGAATCCAAACACAGTGCAAGGTTTTATTCTTCCAGCGTTCAAGGGACCTTACCTCCAGTTGTGGTTCTGCTATCATCTTGCTCTGAGTAAATCTCATCTAAGAGTCATTCAACCCAGCCATAAAATGAGTGGATGATAGTAAATTAAGGGTCACACTCAAATGTCAACAAGAGCCAGACAGGTGATTAGGTGAGCCAGCCAGGAGTGAGATAACACCATGATGATGGATAAAAGAATATAGTTCCTCTAAAAGTGCCAGCCAGTCATCAGCTCCAGGAAGTGCCAAGTAGGAAGACAAGCCTATTATTGCTAGACACTTTAAATAAGAAACAGAAGTTGGAAACCCATGCTTTTAAAATAAGAATTCTCTTAATTATTATTGACAATGAATTCAAAATGACTTTGAAACACTTGCAGGTAAATTAACATTAGTATAGGCAGATTCAGCCTGTGCTGAAGTTGCCATCTTGTGAGTTCTTCCCTAGATGATCTCTTAGAGATTTTGCAACATTGCTTTCTAAATAGCAAATCTTTGCTCTTTTGTGTTGACAAAAGCATGAAAGATTTAACCCTATTCGCAAAAAGCAGGAAAAACTAGAATTTAGGGAAAACTGTTGGGGAGCCAATGTGATCTGTGGCTGAAGAAAGATGGCACAACCTAGACCAAAAGGCACATATACAACACTAGCACGTAGTTCTTCTTAGCTGCTAGGATAGGAGTAGAATAATAACAATAAGAGTGTCACCATCATCAACAACCAGTTCCACCTTTGCTTTGTCAGAGAATGACATGCCACACCATGACTTCACAGTCTGGGCAATTCTGTTAACCCTTTATCTGGCCAAGGAAGGAAAACCTGCCAAGCAGAACAACAGGACCCCTTAATGAACAGAAAAGAGAACAGGTGACATCCCTGTCTGTTTCTCTTTTGGTAAGGAAATGCTTCAGAGATATCTCCCAGCATCCAGAAAGGGTGTTACTCCCAAACATTTGCTTAAGCAGGTAAAGGTACAGAACAAGAACCAGTGCCTTTTTGTCTTTCCTTGCATCAGTGATTCCGTTTCTCAAATCTTTCTTATCCAGTCTCAAGGGCATCCCACACCATGTTCACAACATAGAACCTTCTGTGTGGTAGAAAGTAGCTATCTGAGCATAAAACTCAACCTGTGGATCCCCGCAACAATTTTCAGCCTTGCTACATTGAACAAAGTATTTAAGATCTCCTTATCTCAGTTTTCTCATGTGAAAAAGCAGAATAATGGCAATGTCAACCTCTCAGCATTAATGGATTAAAGGAAGTCCCTAACCTCCTCAGGAAGATATCTAGGTCTCCCTTGGCAGAACTGAACTATGTTCTCTTACAAAGTTCTAATTTTCTCATCTAAATTCCTCCTGCTATAATTAGAGTTCATCAGATATGCTTTTGCGCCCCATGGTGAGAAATGATCCCCAGAATAATATTAGGTTGAATTATATGAACTGTCAATATTCAACATTATTGGCTTGCAAAATAACAATTTCATATGGTTCAAGGTACTACAAAAGTCACAAACCGGAAGGAGGGCAAAATGCTTTCCTTCTCATACAGTTCTGAACCACACCTAAAAGGTTTTAGGAGAATCACAGTCACTTTCTCATCACAAGTAAACTAACATTTGCCATCCACTTCCATCTTACCCAGTGCTTTATGTGACTATAATTTTCTTTAATTGCACGACAGTGGAGATGGAGGTATCTAGCTTTTCATATGCTCCTACAGCTGTGGGTTGCATAATGTGCTAATGTCATTCTGGCCCACAGGGCCACACATCAAAGACTATTTCGACTGATGAGACTCACATAAAGAAGGCCTGGCCCTACCTACAGTGAAGAATGAATCAGACAAAATATAACTCTACAAACTCTTTGGCCAAATGCTTAGGCACCCAGGGACAACTCAGTTATGACATCGCCAGCACTTCTGACAAGGGTATGATGTCCTCTACTTTATAATGGATGAAACTCTTGCTAAATTCAAACTGGCAGTTTGAACACTCTACAAGGGACCATTCATGTTTTCATCCTTAAAGTTACCTTTCACGTACAAAGACATAAAAACAATCCACCATGAAACCCCAGTGATGATAACTCCCCAACTGATTTCATCTATTTTCTGTCCTCCAAGGACACAATTTTCTGTGACAGTTCTGCAGGTGGTATCATATCTGTTCTTTGTTCATTCTTTCATGCCATAACTTTTAAACTTTTGACTAAGTATCTACTATGCACCAGGCCCTGTCATAGGCCAGGCATTGGCAAACTAAAAGCCCCCAGGCCAAATCAGACCTACCATCTACTTTGTAAATAAAGCTTATTAGAAGTTAGCCACCTTTTCTTATTTATGTGTTGCGTAGGCCTACTTTTCCATAGATCTAAGTAGTTCTGACACACATCACCTGGCCCACAAAGCCAAAAATATACACTATCTGGCCAATTACAAAAAAAAAAAAGTTGACCCTGTTCCATGTAAAGAGGATACAGTGGTGAACAAGAGAAGCAAAGTCTCCATGTGTCTCTGGGTGTACCCAACTAGAGGACTGCGTGGACAAATCCCATTACTTAAACTAAGGGGCAGCTCAAGTTAGTCTCATAGGATCACCACCTCAGCTGTTGTTAGGACTTGCAAAGAAAAAGGAAAGCATGACAGGTGTAGAGAGAGATGTGCAGAAGGGATTTGGAGAGAGGAAACATTGAGAGATTAGATTAGTGTGCAACAGGCAGGCTACAAGGATTCCCAATCAGGGGTCAGGTGCCACATGTATCAGAACCACCCAAAACATGCTGAGACATGCAGATTACTGGGATCCACCCAGGAATCTGAATCCAGAGATAAGACTGAGCTTCCGCTGTTACGGGCAGCGGCAGGTAATTCTGAAGGATGCTCCAATTGGGGAGCCAATGGATTCATCTTGAGTTTTAGTGAGCGTTGAAGGTGTGCCCAACCCAGCCAGGCCCAAAGTCCATTGGTAACAAGTAAGAAGGGGAAAGAATTAGGGCACAGACACACAGAGGTAAATGCAGTGGAAGGGCAGTTTATTGTCTATTAATACTGTACAGAGGAACAGAGAGAAGCTACAAGTACAGCATCAGTTGTCGCTGGCAGTGTTTTTTCTGAAGTCGGTTTTTGTTTTGTTTTTCATCTGAAGGAAACAGAACAGTCAAAGTACACTTCAGGTTACAAAGTACAGCAGCTAGCCCAGCAAGTCTAATTCAGAGTAAGCACAACAGGCTCCCACCCCCCTCCCCCACCAACCAACCACAGATGGGTTTATTTACAGAAATGCCACTCGCCCCGAGTGAGCTGCTAAAGCTGAACATTCCATCAACAACCTACATTCACTGAAAAGCTGCATCAGACACAACATTTTCGGGAACTCCTGTAAGATTTCAATCCCTAATTCAGGAGCTTGAGAGGAGGAAAGAATGTCCCAGAACCCTGTAAAGGACAGGACTCATCCCACTTGCCAAAATAGGGTATCACAGAATTAAAAGTTGGAGCTACATGCAGAACAATTCAGACCGGGCTATACCTGGTGTATTAAGGAGCTGTCATTGCAAAATCAAGCAGCTGGATAGCTCCCTGCCTATGTAATCTGGAAGTCAGGAAGTTTCCTTAGCATTAAGAATAAACTGGCTCTCTCTTAGCATCTTCAAGCAATTGTATACAGTAAGTCCTCGGCATATGAACATTTGAGTTTTGAACTTTCACAGATATGAAAGGACCTCATTTTTAATGCTTTATATTGAATATATTTGTGTTAGAGGTGTGTAAGACAAACTTTGTTGGACTTATGAGTGTTTCCAACTTATAAATATAACTTGATTGTAAGTCGAGGACTTACTGTAGTTCTTTCATTTTTGCAATTGTCTCCATGATAGCAATGGTCACAGAGGAGCTTGAGATGGACTTGCTAGAGGGATTCTGGTGATGGAGGAATTACAAATATTTGCATAGGAACCACATTCATTATTTTTCTTGAAGTGGAAAGAGTGTTTATCATTTTGCCTTGCTGGGGAAATGATCTTGGTGTCTTAGTGTAGGAACGAATGCTGCTTGGGAAGATAGCCTAATAGAAATGGTGGAAAGACTTTGAAGTTTGACCCACTGTGTATAGGAACAGGTATCATTAAATCTTCATGCAACTCAGTGTAATCATGAAGAGAATTCAGAAATTTATCAGAAAATTGGGGGGAAATTCAAGAACTCCAAAATTTAGAATATCATTTGATTTATAAAGACAGTTCTTTCCTTTCTCTACTTAAGTCTGAAAGTATGATGTAGCCCCAGTGATATGCATAAGGCTGATTAAAACCTGGTAAGCTTTGTATTACTGGTTTATACATTTACATGTGGGCTGTGGATGACCAACTGCTCCTGACTCATCAATTCACATCTATGACTTCAATGTACCATAGTTGAGGGTTCCTTAACCATTAATGAAATCAGTTCTTAAATATGTGAAAGAGTTGGACTTTGATAATTGCTGGGCTTGTCTTACATATAAAAGACCCATCTCCTTTCAAAAGATCATCACACATTATTAAAACTGTAGCCCCAAGAGCGATCAAGTCATATAACACCATGTATCTAATGGCAGGGATAGAAAACTCAACCTTACAGCCTAAGTCTGTTTGGAAACATTGGATTTGATCCAATGGCAGTGCAAGGTCAGGTTGCAAGACCTTTGTGCATGCCTTCGAGATCTGAGTTAGTGCTACAGAACTCACCAGAAAGTAACCTTAATGGAATGGAGAATAACTCAGTCAATCAAGGGTATTTTCAAACTCAAGCTCCATAACGCATATAGATTTCATTATAAAAATATCATTCCTTAAAAAAATACATAAATGTAAAATATTCCATTTCTATAGCCACTCCTTACTTCCAACCATATCGTGCTACTCATCTAGACTACAGTGAATAGACATAACCCTCAAGGATGGCTCCATTTGAGTTCATCACTCCTGCTTTCATAACCTAAGCCAACTGTGCTTTAAACTGTGCTCCCAGACCCAGAGCAGGGGTTCACAAGTTCATTTCTCTCACAGTGGGAAAGATTATGAGGAAATAACCCAGGAGTTCAGGAGTGCAGGAGGCCACGCACTCCACGTGGTCTGCCCCAGGAATGTCAGGATGTGATTCTCTACGCCCAGATGGGGACACAGGAACATGTTTGGTTGGTAAAAGGGCAGAGGTAAGAACCAAGCTATGCCCACTTGAGCCCCTCTAGGCTGCACCTGCAAGGTTCTGTCTGAGGCTCCAGGGATGAAATTCACAGCTCTGTAGAAGGCTGTGTTGGAGTTGGGGGAGAATGTTGTGTTAATACAGCTTTGGAATACAACCTGCATTTTAAAAAACAGGACACAAAAGAACATAAACAGTGATACTAAGGCAAACTATCAAATGGCACATCAGAACTCTTTTTGTCATTCATTTTGTTGACATCACAAGGCAGATACATTCTGTAAACATATA
>RJWT010049098.1:0-11062 GCA_004365215.1 Cuniculus paca
GCCTGGCGTGCATTGTTGCTTTTTGTATATTTATTGGTTTGCTTTGGTGGTTGGCATTACACTGCTCTCTCATTATGGAAAATAAAGATTTAGCTCTCTCTCATTCCATCCTCCATCAGTCACTCATCTTCCATATACCTCATCTTTCCAATAATTATAACCTAATTTGGTTAGCTCACATTCAGAGTTTTCACTGTTGTGATTGTGTAAACAATTTAGATTTCTGGACCCTGTGGTACACTAAAAATATTTTTCTTTCCTGCAGCAGTTTTTATTTTCCAAGGAATCAACAATTTTTCAATTGATTAATTTTCTAAAAATTCATTGTTCATTTAATTCCATCCATTGGATGTGTAAGTCTTTTCGTATGTTCAGGTACTTCATGAGTTCCATTGACCTTCACCTTCCTAAAGAACTTACCTGGAGTTGTCATTGGTCAAAAAAAGTCACATATCTTCTCAGGGAAATGCAATACCCACTTTATTCCCAGAGGAAGAGCTGGGGTATTTAACCAATGGCCTTAACGGGTCTAGTAATAATATTCTTTGTATATGTTTTTCAGTCATTTTTATTTCCACCCATGAAATGAAATCCATGCCTTTCTGGCCTTTTTTAAATTGTGCTGTTTTTCTCTTATTAATTCAGAGAAACTTTTTATATACTTGAAATACAATTTTTTATTGATGTTGGTTTCAGCTATGTTCTTTTTTACTCTCTTAATGACATCTATAATGGATGAAGTTTTAAATTTCATGAATTTAAATGTATGAATATTTTCTGTCATTTAAAACTTGTGTGATTTATGAAAATTTTCCTTGTTCAATTATCATAAAAATATTCCATTTTTTATAAAATTTTAAAGTTTTGCCATGTTTAATATTTAGTTTTTTTATCTACTTAGAAATGATTTTTGCATATGGTGTCAGGTAGGAACCCAATTTTCCAACATGCCATTCCTTTTCTTACCAGTACTTACTCTTATGAATCAAACATCATTGAGTTTGTTTTTAATCTTTCTTCCATTCCATTGTTCTTTGTTTATCCTCCAATGACCCTCTTTCCCCCATGTCTTAATTACTAGAGTTTTACAGTAAGTTCTTGATATCTACAAGGGCAATTCTATTCTCTCCTCCTTTAGGATTATCTTTCCTCTTTCTGCCATCTTTGCCATTCCAAGTATATTTTACAAGCCACTGAGATTCTTTTCTGCAGAATATCCATAAAACAATCCCACTGAAATTTTATTAAAATTATACATAAACTTAAGGTAAATTGATCTCTTTATTATTGGGTCTTCTTATCCCTGAACATGATTTTGTTTTCACATTGAGATCTTTTTAACCCATATTTTGATGGACTTATATATGATTATTCTTCAGTAAACACAGGGGATTGATTCAAAGTCTCCTGCATATTTGTAGATGCTCGAGTCCTTTATATAAAATTGGCAGGGTATTTGCATATGATCTGTACACATCTGCCTTTCTACCTTAAATCATCTCTAGATTACTTACAATACCTAATACAATGTAAAGGCTGTGTAGATAATTATTGTATTATTTAGGAAATAGTGACAAGAAAAAAGTTTGTACATGTTTAATAAAGACACAGCTGTCATAGACCTACTACATAGTACACATCATCAACACTAACTTTTTTTTTCAAATATTTTCAGTCCACAATTGGTTGAATCCAAGGATGTAGAGCCCACAGATACAATGGTCCAATTTTTTACATTAAAGTTGAGACAAGATTGTTTTTAAGTACTGATATCATACCTTGAGCTAGTTTACAGCTAATATGAATTTAGATCTACCTTGTGTGCAGCACAACTTTATTTTATTTTATTTTATGTTTTTTGCCTTTGACTCTGAGTTTTTCTTTGGCATTTAGAGCTTGGCAATTTTGCTTTCTTGTATATATATATATATATATATATATATTTAATATATATGCATATATTCATATGTACATTTTGATCATGCCTTACTCAGTTTCCTTATTACTGGGACAAAATACAAGATACCTATAATTTTAAGGGAGGAGAGGTTTATTTTGGGCCATGTTTCTGTCCAGAGCACAACGACAAGGCAGGACAACATAGGAGAGGGGGCTGGGAAAGCAGAGCTGTTCATCACATGTCAGACAGGAAGCAGAGAGTCAAAGGAGGAGCCAGGAAGGGAGATAGAATCTTCTAGGTCTTACCCAGTGACTCTCCTCTTCCAACCAACCTCACCTCCTAACCGCAGGTCAGGTATGATGTCCCCATAATCCAATCACCATTAAAAGGTCCCACCTCTGACAGAATGAGGTTTTGGGTGACACTTAGATCTAAACTATAACAGGTTATTTGATAGCTAGTGTGAATTTAGATCATAACCTTATGAAGAACACTTTTATTCACCTCTGACTGAATTTTTCCTTTGCTTTTGCAGCTTGACAATTTCTTTTCCTTGATTTCATGCTAAATAAAATATATTTTTAACATGTTGGTCCTACTTTATCCAGCAGTTCTGAAGCACTTGGAATGAGTGAAGGACTTCCACTTGCATGTTTTTTGTCTTTAATCAAAAATCTCCCTACCTTTCTATAGAAACATGGAACACAATGTCACAAATTAACCAGAGCTCCAGAAAGTTTGTGACAGAAAAAGAATGTTTTGACTTTTCTCCCTGTAACTGATTATGTCTGCGTGAGTAATTCCCACTCTTCTCCTTTTGGGCATCCTTACTTAGTTAGATTGTCAGTAAGGGCTATATGTACCTCTTGAATGCAATAATACTGATGGCTTTCAGGAGACATTTAATAGCCAAAACTTATAGGGGGCTCGTTGAAAAATTTGTATAATTTTATTAGTCATTTCCTGCATGGATAGAAAAATTCAGAAACATCTATGGTGATAGCCAATAGCAGAACCTCTCTGGGCTGTAGATCACAGCTCTTCATCCCCCTTCTTTCTTTTGCCTCTTCAAAGTAAGCAAAAATGTCCATTAGCCCCAGAAACTCAGACAAACACTCATCATGCTGACCCGTGCTTGACACCTTTTTTTAAAAACTGCATACATATTAGAAATAATTTGCAGAGCTGTGACTGCAGCCAGCAACTACAATGTCAGTTTTCAGCAAATGCCTGCTGAGTACAAAAACAGAAGATTCAAAACACTGTTTAGAAATTCAGACGATTTACATATGGGCCATAGTGATATACTGCTAGCTTCCTTCTGAAGAAAAAAACATGCTTCCCTTTTTGAGAGGATCAAACTTCCACATAATCATTTTCTCTCCCCAGTTCATACGGCACTCAGGTGAAATAGCTCATGGATGAGTTTATGAACGTTCTCTAGGGTAAGAAGGGTAAGTAGTGACTATTTCACAGACATGAGCAGTTTAGCATTGTGCTGTCTTGAAGGAAGTGGGATACCAGTAAATTAATACAAAGAATTGTAAGTTAGAGCTCTAGTTCTTAATGGACCTACTTCTGTCCTATGGGTTTAAATCTTTATTTGGTATCAGATAGAATGGAACTTTGAAAGAATTCATAATTCTAAAAATAAAAATATGACAAGAGAGTTCCTAAATTCTGTGATAAGATAACATGCCCTGGTCAAAAAAAAAATTAATAGAATATAAAGGTGAACTAATAGAAGAAAAGGCCCATTACAAGGAGAATGTTTGTGTTTGGAGTAGAAGACATTGAAACAGTCTCCACTTCATCCTGGGGAAAGGAAACGGTTCCTGAGTCTGGGAAGAGAATAGTGGCTGGGGCTTCAGAAGATTTGTGGGTCATCAAATAGTAGCATCCCTGCTTATTTTCAGGTGTTTTAATCACAGAGAGTAGTTTAGTGGTGAACCAGGGGGTTAGGATCAGCATGAGAGGTGCTGGGTAGTGGAAACTGGGGTTTCTGGCCACTATGAGGGCTGTGAACCTCAGCATACGGGTCAGTTTCATACTGCCAAGACAAAACTCCTGATGTTCACAACTTAGAGAAGAAGAGGTCTCATTTGTCTTGCAGATCAGAGATTTTAGTACCTGGTTGGCTCCAGGGCAGGAATATCATGGTGGAACAAAGCTTCATTCTTTATGGAAGCTAGGAAGCAGCTCACAGGGAGAAAATGCCTGTGAGATAGACCCTCCAACTGGGCCCTACCTCCCGGAAGCACATTCAGCTACAAACAGCAGTGGACTAATCTATTGACAACTATGATGCACCCCTATGATCCAATCACCTCTCCAGGAGTCTGTTGATCCATTCAGGCTGATAAATAAGATTAACTGGTACACACAGAAAAGAATGGAAATAGCAGAGAAGCAACCCCTCAGTGCTTGGACACTGAGCACATCAGCAGGTGACTAGTATGGACTGAAGACCAGGAAGCCTCCTGTAAAGTCTTGCTCTATATAAGGTCCATGAGGCCTTCTCATGACCTGTGGTGAGTATTCCAGCTTCATTAAAAAATAAGGTGTTGAAAGTAGAGGCACAAGGAAAAATATTGTTGTGGTCTAACTGTCCCAGCCAAAACTTATGTTGAAATTTAATCCCCGTTTGTGAGGTATGAATGTGAGACCTTTAAAGGTGATTAAGTCCTGAGAGCTTGGCTCTCACAGATGAATTCATTCATGGATTAATGGGTTAATGGGCTATCTCAAGAGGTAGTCTGTTATAAAAGCCAGTCTTACTCTATCTCTTGTATGTGCTATCTCACCATGAGTTGCCCTGTGCCACCTCAGGATTCTGCAGAGGTTCAACACCAAGACCTTCATCAAATGCAAGCCCTTCACCTTGGACCTCCCAGCTTCCAGAATTTACTTGCTTAATTATTACAAACCTCATTAAACTCATTAAAGTGTGTATTCCTATTGCTTTGTCAGGGAGCAGTAATTCATATCACATACACTAGAAGTCAAAAATGTTTCAAACTATTGGAAACAAGACAGTGTGGATTTTAGTGTGTAAGTAACAAAACATAAATTGTATTGCTATTTGTTCTTTGAGTGTATAAATTTCAGGATTTTCTTTAATAGAAAATGTCAAAATAAAGAAAAACAACAAATACTCTCATAGGAGAATCGAGAACAAGAGTCAGCAATATCCTGGGCTTTCAAATGACTGACCAACACAAAAAAAAGCAAGTATCCAGAACCACAAACAGAGCCATGACCACCAAGGGGCAGCCCTCAAAGTTCCCCCAAACTAAAAAGTTCAGTTACACTACCTCTAGGATTAACCCCACTTTACAGATGAAGGAAATGAGGTACAGAGAGACCAAGACACTGCCAAAGGTCACACTGTTGATATTAAAAAGGAATTGAACTCAAATTTGTCTCATTTCAAAGCCTATGAAATGTTATTGTAGAAGTCAACTATTCTCACCAGCTCCCCATGGTGTTTTGACAGCTTTCCTTAAGAAGTGACTGCTTTGCTTAAGATTACTCATGGTCTCAGTCACATTCTTGGTCAAGACAGAGAACTATATCTTGGTCCCTTCAATGGTTATTTCAGCCTGGAAACAAGAGAAGCATCCACAGGGAAGCACTGATGATACTGCTAGAGTTCTTTTTCCTTCTTTATTTGCTGTCTTTTAGGCTTAGAGCTCTGAAATATGGTGATGTTGGAGGCACACAGAGCCACAGTATCTTCAGTTTACTGCTTCTAAATGCTGCTTCAGCTCCATTTCCGACCCCCTCCTCCCCCCGAATGAGCCAGACATCCTCCCGCCCACCTCCATGTGCTGCCCATGTGCAGCTAAGCTGCCTGTTCCTAGCACCTCTGTGGGGTGGCAACAATTTCATCCTATCAGTACTCAGCTGCAGAAACCCCACTGCTCATCAGCATCCCTGCTTCTTGAGCTAGAAATAGACCCAGAGTCTCCATGTACTATGAAGAGCAGAAAAAGGGTAGCTGTGGGTAATTAAAAAAAAAAACAAAAAAGAAAACTAAATTGTTTTTTCTATTAGGCTATGTACATGAATTTTCTCCAGTGGCAGTAGAGGGTATTCACTGTCAGAAAATGGAAGCCTCACACTGCCACCCCAGGGCAGGACCTGGGTAGGCAGGCTAGCAGCCTGGTCATCTGCCTCCTATTGTTTTTCATCCCCAAGGAAGCAAGGTAGCTCTTTTCCTCTTGCTGGCAGTTTTGGTCTTAGTTGTTGTCTCACAAGTCTCTCCTGCTATACTAGGAGACAATCCTGGTCACTCTGAGAACTGAATGAGCTGGAGGAGGTTTCAAGAGTATGAGAGTGGAAAGGAGGCAATCAATGATTCATAGAGTAAGGTCATCAGAGTGGGCAAAACCAATGCACTCTCTTCTGATCAAGTGCTTGTGCAAGGTCTCTGTCATTACTTTGTTGGTTGTTATGGTTTGTGTCTAGATGTTTCCCCAAAGCCTCATGCACTTTTAGATAGGCCTTTTTGGAGGCAGCTGAATCTAGAGTTTGTGATTGATTCATGGTCCAATACTGGGATTATGGGTGTGAGTGCTACACCTACCCTAGTGTGGGTAACTTGCATTTAATATAAGAGTAGGTCTCTCTCTCTCTCTCTCTCTCTCTCTCTCTCTCTCATTGCTTTTTCTGTCTTTCACTGCCATGAATGCTTGACCCTCTGCCATATGCCTCCCTGTCTTGAAGCCAGCTGATTATGGACTGAAACCTCCATACACTGTGAGCTAAATAAACTTAGTGTGTTAGGTATTTTGTCTCAGCAATGAGAGAAAAGCAGCTAAGACATCAGTTTCCTTAAGAACCTGAAAACTCCTCACTGGGCCACCTCTGTACCTTAGGGTACATTTGACATAGCCTCTTGCCAACAGATCTTGGCTGGATTTCAATCTCTTTCACCTCCTTGCCTGAGAGTCCTTCTGAAGAGTACAACCAGCACAACTGCTCATGGAGTCTCTGATCCCCTCTGCCAGTATGGGGATGGTCAGTGCTTTCCATGGTGTTTCATCAAAGCCAATGAATCAGCTGAAATTTCCATGCTCTTCACCGAAGAGTTTTAATCTGAAAGTTAGACGGAAAGGTAAGGTTCTTATACAGTTAGGACCTACACAATGGGGAAGATACTTGGTTACCAGATTCTATAGCTCAAATACCTGTCACAAGAGCCTGCAACTTTCCCATACTGTGGACGTAAGTTGGCAGATAGGCAGACATAAATTACTTATCTTTCAAAATGTGTTATTGTGCAATTATCCTATCAAGGTCTCTTTTTTAGAGTAAGATGTTAAGTATGAGTAATAATAGAATGAATTAGGTGAAAACAGAAGACATAAAACTATGTCTTAAGTATTCTGAAATCCCCTCATCGATCATTTGTTCACTAACTATGTATTAAGTACTTATTGTATGATAGGAACTCTGCCAGATGCTGGGATTCAGGAGTTATAACATTGATGTGTTGGAAGAGAGTAAGAATAAACAAATAACCCCACAAATACATATAATTACAAGTTGTAGATGGTCTATGAATGAAAAGTACTCACTGCCCTTTGAGGACAGGTCTGTGACTCACTTGTCTTGGCTTCTCTAATTCCTGTTATTTAGTAGATGACTAAATAAACATTTATAGAATCATCATGCTGATAGATGACTACATGAAAGAAAGTTTGCACAGCATAACAATTCTCAGAAGACATATCACTAATAAGTAGTTGTGAGTGTTGAGAGCCATTAGTTCTGAGCAGCTTTCCTACCTTGGTCATTAACTTAGTTGTAAGGTCAGGCTATCAGCCCTCTCTGCAGGTCAGCTGTAATTAAGAGTGTTTACGATTTTCTGAAATTCTTGAACAGAAAATACCTTCCTGGAAAGCAAGTAATTTAAATAGTCTGTTGATCAATAGCGAAAATCCTACTGTGGATGCTATGTGATTTCTATGGCAATTAGTCTTTCTAGTTACTTTGGAGCCCCAGCTTTATGGCATTTTGGTCAACTCTGAAGTTTTGATTTCCTACTTATCCTGGTTAAGGGCTCCTTGATTACAAGATACTGAAATGTACCTGAAGGAATTCAGATAAAAATGAGAATTATAAGGAAAGAGAAGGAATCTCCTAGGAGAATGTCTTATCACAACCTCCTCTTTTGACAAATGAGGAAGCTGAGGCTTGGAGAGTTTGAGTAGATTGCCCAAATTTTATAGCTTTTTTGTTGTAGAGTCTGATATAAACTTGAAGTCTGAAATCTCCTGAATTCCAAGAAAAACCTTGCCTAATACATCCAGAATGCTTAGCCAAAGGCTTTAGATAGTAGTCTAGCTTCCTTAGCTACTTCTGAGCCTCCTAGTTTGACTACTTTGGATCAGTAGACTCATTCATTGTGCAGAGTTGCTTGCCAGAGGGAATTCAATTTAACACTAATATTTATTGGAGATGGACTCTATGTCTAGCAGTGGGTTATGTTCTATGGGTACATGCTGTGATTTGGATGTTGAATGTCCCCCAGGGTTCATTGTTGAAAGCTTGGTCCCCAGCTGACGGAAAAGCTAAGCTGCAGAGCCTAGTAGAAGTTGGTCACTGGTGGCATGATTTTGAAGGGAATCTTAGGACCCTGCCCCCTTCTCTCTTGATTCCCAGCCACCATGAAGTGAGCAGCTCTGTTCACCACACAGTCTCCACCTTGTCATTGGGCCTCACCACAGACCCAAGAGCAACAGAACTAGCTGACCATGGACCGAATGTATGAGCCACAGCAGAGTTTTTCTCCTCATGAACTGACTTTCTCGTGTATTTTGTCACAGTGACAGAAATCTAACATAGTACACAAACATAATGAGTACACTTTATGGAGTTTAACGGGGCCCAGTGCTTGCCTTCCAAGAGTTTATAATCAAGTTAGGAAAAAAAGACTTTGATATTTATAATGAATACAAATCGTGAAAGACACTATTTAATTAAATACTAAATGGAACATTGAACACTATTTATAGCCTGTCTTTTTGCCACATCATTTTTTCCGACTTTTTATTCCATTTATTTCTGCAGGAATCTTTCTTCCCTTGGGTCAGTCTTTCACCAGCTCAAGTGCACAGGTTGATTCCCGTTCATTCTTGGTGCTGGGAGCCCACACACATCCCTTGGGAGCACACTGCATGGGTCAGAAGCTGAACCACACAGTCCTTGGAAACCACCCTTCTCCTACACTGTGGTCAGGTGGAAAGCCACCTCCTCCTGGAGCACTTCATGTGAATGAGGGTCTAAGGGGAGGCTCTGCTGCCGTCATTGTTGTTGTTATTGCTATTGTTCTTATTCTCTAATGGCTGGACAGGATGGACTGGCCTCTGAGAGCTACAATTGAAGGAAGCACTCCTACTGCTGAGGATATGAGGGACAATTGAACTAGGTAGAGGAGTCCTTCCCATATCTCCAACCCACATAGCTATGAATTAGAAGATCCACAACTTGAATCTAAGAGAATTGCTTTGAGCATTTCTCTGAAGGCCAAGAGATTTTTCTGGCCCACTAAAATAAAGTGTGGTGCCCATTACTTTCTCTAATAGTAAATTTGTTGCATTCTCTAGCAAGGGGGAAGAAGACCCAGGAACAATGGTAGAAAAAACAAAGAGAAAAATACTACTTTGGTACACATAACCAGGGCATTCAGCCTGCTCAGATGTGTAAAGTATGGCCTACCAGAGTCGGTTGCCAAGTGACTGCCATGCTGGGGCAATGGCAGCTGCCTGTTGAAACGACTAAGGAATGCGGATCACAGAAGTTCAGAAGGTCTAACATCATCTCTCACACATCCTTCCTCTGCTACAGCCACCCAGATTTTTAGTCCCCTGCCGTGCCTTGTTCCCTTCCGCAGACTAGCTCTTGGATATGACACCCCTTCCTTTCCTTTTTCCTCCCTCTTCACCTACATAACTCCCACCACTCCATTTGATCTAAGTTTAATAGCCCTCCTTAGGAATAGGTTCTGTCTGATTGATACCGTGGCTCCATGCCTCTCCCCTTCTCAGTACTGCACACTGTAGTAGTTTTATATTTGTTTGACCAGAATATAAATTTCCCCAAGATCAGTGACTTTCAATCCCATGGCATCCCACGCTCAGTGCCTTGAGTGCCCTCGGTAAATATTTGCAGAAGGTCAATATATGTGACCAGGAGCATGGGAGCTTCAGCAGGCAGCCAGTACTGGAGGGTGGGGAGGGGCTGAAGCTGCAAGAAGGAATGTGAGAGCCAAAATTTGTCTGGGTTTGGGAGGATGTGGGGCAGAATCAGAACTCACAGAGACAGGTCCAGGGTCAGAGGGAGAAAACAGAAGTCTGAGGAGCTACAGAACAAATGCCAAGGCTCGCAATCACAAGAGGGAAAGAAATGAGGAATGGCAGGCTGGGGAGGGAAATGGAAGAGATAAGTGCCAAAGAAGACCTAGAGGCTGCTGCCCAAGGCAGGTTTCTACATGCTTAAGTGGACAGAACACATTTAATGGGCAAGATTAAAGAGCAGATAGAAGGTGACTGGAAGCCTTCTACAGCTGTGATTCTCAAACCTGGCTGAGAATGAATAGGGCTATTTTTTTTTCTTTTAATGCAAAAGTCTTGCATATCAGAAATCCTGGCCCTTGTTTTTATCCCTAAAGGCAAGGAGAAGTTACTGAAAGTTTAAGGAGGGTGTGTGTGTGTGTTGATGGTGTCTGTGTGAATAGGAAGTTGGGGAGACTAGTTGGGAGGGTATTAGGCATGAGACTCAAGAATAGGAATTTTACAAAAGGATTCCATGCATTTAAAATATGCAGTACAGTGGGGAACCACTTCTAAAACAATAATCTTTAATTTTGACTGCAGACTGTGGAGCCTTTAAAAACTACTGATGCCTGGACTTCTCTCCCAGAAATTCTGACTTAATTGGTCAAATGTGGCCAGTGCATGGGGATTTTTCAAAGCCTCCCCAGATGTTTCTATCCTAGAGCAAGGGCTGAGAACCACTGGTAAGCTACTCAAGGAAATTTGCCACTTGAAGCATGCTCTGGGGACCAGCAGAATAGTTATCTGGAAACTTGTTAGAAATGCATACTCTTGGGCCACTGACTCAGAAGCTCTAGGAGGCGGGATCATCCTGGTGATT
>RJWT010049099.1:0-11049 GCA_004365215.1 Cuniculus paca
TCGTCTTCTACCAACTGCCTCCAACTGGTTTATTGCGTACAGTTATATACAGAAATCAGATAGCCACACCTCATCGCAGGGGACCAATCAGGTATCACCTCTTTGTCCAAGCTCAGCCAATCAGGGACTGCCAAGACGCCTAGCTTTACCGCCTTCTTCTTCATGCTCAGCCAATAAGGGGCTGTCAGGACTCCTAAATAACTCAGCACTGAAGGTAAGTAGTGCGCCTGCGCCCAACACAGTATGCCGCGCGCCTGCGCGCAACATCTATGTTGTGCGTCTGCGCCCAACAGGTAGGGGTGACCTGGTGTCCCATTGTAAAGCATTCAGTTTCCTCTAAGGCCCAGTAGCAGGCCAAGCTGTTTTTCAAAGGGAGAGTAGTTGTCTGCAGATGTCGGCAGAGCCTTGCTCCAAAATCCTAAAGGCCTCTGCTACAATTCACCTCTGGGGGCCTGCAGAGACTCCAAACAGCATCTCTGCCTGCCACTGACACTTCAAGTACCATCAGATCTGCTGGATCCTATGGCCCCCGGGGCAAAGCAGCCTGAACAGTAGCCTGGACCTGTTGCAGAGCCTTATCCTGGGCCAAACTTAAGACTAGCAGCTTTCTGAGTCATTCGGTAAATGAGCTAGAGTAAGACACTTAAGTGAGGAATGTGTTGCCTCCAAACTCCAAATAGATCCACTAGGAGTTGTACCTCTTTTTTGGCTGTAGGGAAAGCCAGATGTAACAACTTATCTTTTGCCTTAGAAGAGACATCTCTACATGCCCCACTCCCAGTACCAAAATCTGTATCAGCCAGTGTTCACTAGAGAAACAGATATAACACAAGACATACGAATGTATATGACTTTACAAGATTGGCTTATGATGGCCACCCATAGAGTCAGGTGAGGAAGAGCACAGAGGGTGTCTGCGCACTGGAGACTGAAGGACTGAGTCGAAGGTCCAGAGCTCACTGCCGTATCCTGTGTGAGTCTGTGTCGGGAGGCTGATGGGTCTGCGACAGAAGCCAGAGTCTTCTCTAGAAGCCAAGAGATAACATCCAAGGTGAAGGCAAAGACTGGGGCTCCTCCAAGGAAACAAGCAGATTCGTGCTTCTGATTTCCCCTTTACACCATCCGGGCACTGAGCCGCCCTAGGGTGGGTCTTCTATATCCTAGGATGTGGAATCACTGAGCCAATTTAGTGGAGCTTCTCCTACTCAAGTTAACACAGTCAATCCACCATCACACTCTGATCGTCTCATATTGTTAATGCTTGGAAGATGGATACCTTGATTGTATTCATTGATTGCTGTGTAAACAATTTCTCATAAATGTACACCTAATTACAGTAACCAACAGCTTCCGTGGGACACTGTGTGAGGAATCTGACCAGTGGTCTTCAGGGGTTCTCACAGGCTGCATTCCTGGTGTCAGAAGTGAAAGGTCGGCTGTAGAAGGCTCCATCCACTCTCGGGTTTGTTGGCAAGGCTCGTGTCCTCACTGCTGTTGGAATGAGGGCCTCTTCTCACACTGGCAGGTTTCTGGAGACTGCAGTCACTTCTTTGTCATGTGGGCCACTCCTATGTGGCAGCTTACTTTATGAAAGCAAGCAAGCCAAGAGGGCAGGAGAGTCCGCTAGCAAGAGCACATTCACATTCCTTTGCAACCCAAATCTGGCTGTGTTCTGTTGGATAGAAGCAAGTCACACTCAACAGCAAGGTCTTCCATAAAGGCAGGACTACCAGCAGGCAGCAGTCATCTGAGCCACCTTAGAGTTGGCCTACCATGTGAATTAAACTAACTTTGTATAAAACCTAGTGGGTGGCCTAGTGACTGAGGCCTCATTTCAACAAATTTTTAAAAAGTGCTTCCTATGTCTTATACCTAGATGTTCCCCCAAAAGCCTCATAAATGTTTAAACTTTAAAATTATATGAACATATTATATATGTGCTCCTAGGTGTTTTGTTTTTGTTTTTGTTTTTGCAGCTGGCTGGATCTGGGTTATGTGGTACTGGGGTTAAGGATATGTGAAAACTTAATTGGTTTAGCATAGTTCTCCATGTAGATAATAGAAGGCCCACTGTGGGTGGCACCAACCATTAGACTTGTAGCCTGGATGGAAAATAAAGGGAAAGATGGAAGGCAAGCTGCTGCTTGGTTCAACTGCCTGCCTGCTCTGCCATGGACTGTTTTTCCTCTGTTATGCTACCCTACCTGGGAGCCACTCAACTGTAGACTGAAACCTCTACAAACTGTGAACTAAATAAACCTTTCTTTGTCTAACTTGTGTCATATAGTTTATCCCAGCAACAGAAAAGTAACTAAGACAGTGCTAGAGATGTGAACGTGAAGACAAGTTCAGTTCCCAGTACTGAATGTGTGCACACGCATGCGCGCATGCACACACACATACACACACACACACTGTATTATTTTAAGGTAGAGTACTGTTACCAGAATGCTGGAGTTATCTCCTATAATGATGAAGAATGAAACCATGAATGTAGAAGTTAGGATGCAACTAAATTTATTTAAAAGATAGAAAATCAAGAAAGTAAAAGAAAAGGAAGTAAAGCTCCTACTAGCTGGGAGGGGTTTCTGAGTAGGATTCCCCTGAGGGCTCCTTGTTTGTGGATTTTTAAGGAATTTAGAAAGGATCATGGGTTATTGCGTAAGCAACATACTATCTACCCTAGGGAGACTACATACTTTTTAGGGTCTAATCTATCCAGTGTCCACGCAGGGCCCATGTGCCCTTAAGCCAGTGGCCTGCTGATCATACTCTGGGGCGGTCCCAGACAGCCAAAGGACACCTGCCAGATGTTCTTGTAAGATCCCTGGAGGGTTGTGATTCATTTTAAGCTTCTCAACTCTACTTTGGGCTTGCTTTCCTTGCTGCCTAATAGAATTCTAATACCTGTGTCACGAATTCCTATTACAGTATCAGCCCAATTTTTTTAAAAAGTTAAAATGGCTGAACCTGGTGGCACCCTCCTAAAATCTTGGCACTTGGAAGGCCGAGGCCGGACAGTTGCCTCAAGTTTGAGGCCAGCCACAGCTACGTGGTGAGCTCAAGACCAGCCTGAACTACACATACTGAGACCCTGTTTCAAAAAAAAAAAAGAAAAAAAGAAAAAAAATAATAAGGGCTTTGTCTCTGTCACCATCCCTGTAATACTGTTTCGCCATTTAATTGTTATTTATATGCCCATGTAACTGACCCTTAAATCAAAATACGGTGTCTACATAGTAAATGTCCAGCAGACTTTTTCTTAGCTGATAAGCCTCTATCACCACCAACTAACTACTAGTTTAACCTCTAATGCTGTAGATTATACCTCTTTCCACTTCCTAGGGTGGAATTATATATCATTTACTCTTGTGTGTAACTCCTTAAACTCGACTTTTTTTTTTTTAACTCAACATTATGTCTGTGAAACTCTTCCTATGAAGATGGTCATTCCTCATTCTCTCTAATTTTATTTTTTGTTGCTGGGGTTGAACACAGGGATTCATGCGTGCTAAGCATGGTATCTCCCACTGAGCTGCATTCTCTGGATCCCAGTTCATTCCTTTTCATTACTATGTATTATTTTCTTGTGTGAACATACCACAAGATGTCCTTTTCCTATTGGTAAATATGTCACCATTTGACTTAAATTTTAGTTTTGCTTTTTATTAGTACATATTTGCCATACATAGTACTCACATTCATCATAGGTAATTTGTACCTGTACATAATATGTCTTAATTCTTCTTTTCTTTTCTCTTTTCTCTTTTTTCTCTTCTTCCATTTTTCCATGGTATTCCCCTTCCCCCCTCCTCTCTTCAACCTTCCTTCTCTGAACATACTTGTAGGTGTCTTTTGTTGACTCACTCCTCTTGGCTATATAGTAGTCCTTCATTATTCAAGGGGGATTATATTCCAAGACCCTCAGTCAATGCCTGACACCTCAGACAGTACTGAACCTAAAATGGTGTAGCAGTTAGGGTGAATTGCCATCTTGACTGGTTTTGGTGTCTCCCCAGGAGATTGGTAGAGAACAGTACTGAATACTACTGGCTGTGTCTAGGTGGATCATGGAGACGTTGCCTTGGGGGTCTAAATCTAGTCCCTTACCTTTTCCTCTCTGATGCTACATACCTGTTCTGCTTCCTGGTCATCATGAACTAAGCATCTTTGTTCTGCCATGATGTTTCTGCCTTAGAGCCAGCTGACCATGGACTGAATCCCCTGAAACTCTGAGCAAGATTAAACCTCTCCTCATTTACATTGTGTATATGCTATGTTTGCGTCAGTCCACTTTCTGTTTCTGTAACAAATACCTGGATAATTAATGTATGAAGAAAAAAGGTTTATTTTGCTTCACAGTTTTATAGATTTCAGTCTACAATCAGTTGGCTCCATAGCTTTGGGTCTGTGGTGCTCATCATGAAGGGAGTATGTGGTAGAGCAAAATCATTCACTGACCTCATATCCAAGAAGTGAAAGAGTTAGAGGAAGGGACTGGATTCCAACTAGCACCTTCAAGGCCACACACCCAGTGGCTTAAAGACCTCCTACTAGGCCCCTCCTCTTAAAGGTCCCACCATCTTCGACAAAGGCCTATGTCAAAAAACCAAAAAAGAGATTTACTCAAACACAAGTACTGTGATACCAACTTGATAACTAAGTGACTAATGTTTGGGTAGAGTATAGAGTGTGAATACCGTGGACGAAGACATAATTCATAGCTCAGGCTGGACAGAGTGGAACAGCATGAGATTTCATAAAGCTGCTCAGGATGGCACACATTTTAAAACTTATACATTGTTCATTTTTGGAGTTTTCCATTTAATATTTTCAAACCACAGTTGATCATGATAATTGAAACCTCAGAAAACTGCAACTAAGGGGGCTACTGTACACCCAGGAGTAGAATTGCTGGGTCATCAGAATATCCATATTTAGCTTCAGCAACTACTCCCAAATGGTTCACTGAAGTGATAATACTAATCCAGACTCCCACCAGAGATGTGTGGGTTCTATTCCACGTCCTACCAAAACTTGCTATTATCAGTCCATTTATTTTTAGCTACTTGGCATGGTTGTAGTGGAATCTCACATTGGTTTTCCTTTGCCTGTCTCTGATGATTAATGATTTTTAATACTTTTTAATATGCTGATGGGTCATTCAGATACCCTGTTTGATGAAGTTGTTATTCAAGCTTCCCGTCTATTTTTAAATGGGGCTGTTGGTCTTACAGACTTGTAGAGATATTTTGTAAATTCTGTCTATAAGTCTTCTGGCACATATATGTATTAAAAATATTATGTATTAAAAATATTATGTTCTACTGTGAGATATTTCAGTCTTCTTTTTCTTTTTTTTTTTTTGTAGTTCTAGGGATCAAACTCGCAACCTTGCACATACTAGCCAAGCACCGAGCTACATACCAGCCCCTCTTCTTAGACTTTAAATGTCATCTTTAATAAGGCTTTGCTCACCAGGCACCATGGTGGACACCTGTAGTCTCAAATGATTGGAAGGCTGAGGTGGGAAGATCACGTCAGCCCACAAATTTGAGACCAACCTAGGTAACATGGTGAGACCTCATATTAAAAAGATAAAACTAAATAAAGTACAGTATAAGACAGAGCTCAAGGTGGTGTTTGGGGTGCTGGAGATCGAACCCAGGGCCTTGCATATACTTTGTACGCCCTCTCCCATTTGAACTATGTCTCCAGACTCTCATTTTGCTTTTAGTGTGTGGATCTCCAACTGACTATTTATTGAAAAGACACCATTATGAATGAGATTCAAGTACATGCTTTCCTTTGGTTTCTGCTTTTTTTTTTTTTGTCCTTTTGAGACTTGCTCTGCAGTTCAGGCTGGCCTTGAACTCACTTGCAGCACAGGCTGGCCTTGAACTCAAAGCAATCCTTCTGCCTCAGCCTCCTGAATGCTGCAATCACAGGTATGTGTCATCATGCCTGCTTTCTGCCCATTTTCTAAACTTGACTCATCAGACTTCTTAATGATTACATGAGCTACTCAACATCTTTTCAATTAACTCTTAACCAAAATGGTCACAGTCGTTTCCTATTACTTGCAACTCAGTATCTTGATACATAGAGCATGGAGACATTTGATTATATTTCTATTGGGACACAGTTTTCTTACACTTACAAATCCATAAGTATGTGTGTTGGAGAGCTGCAAGGCACAGTCCTCTGTGCTTTTTTTCTATCATGACCTGATTAGAGACCTCAGTCAGTCTCTAGTATATAAACAGTAGCTTTAAATGGGTGATTCCCATATGTCTTAGTCACTTTCTTGTCTCTGAGACAAAATACCTAAAACCCACAACTTAAAGAAGAGGTTTATTTTGGCTCACAATTCCTGTGGGCTCAATCCATGGTTGGCTGGTGGTTCAGGGGCAGAAAAGGTATGGTGGAAGGGCCCAGCAGCAAAGGAAAGCTGCTCCCATCGTGGTGACCAGCAGGAAGAGAGAGAAGGGAGGATCCAGGGACAAGAATACACCCTTCCAAGTCATGCCCACAGTGATCTGCCCCTTCTAACCAGGCCCTGCCTCCAAATATGAGCATGAAGAGGCATTCTACTTTTATTTTAATTAATTTTTTTTTGAGACAGGGTCTTATTATGTAGTCCAGGCTGACCTTGAACTCACGGCGATCCTCCTATCTCAGCCTCCTGAGTCCTGGGATTACAGGTGTGCACTACCACATCTGGCGATTTTATTTATTTATTTAAATTTTTTTAGTTTTTTTGAGACAGGGTCTCACTATGTAGTTCAGGCTGGTCTTGTACTGACTATGTAAACCAGGTTGGCCTCGAATTCTCCGTGATCCTCCTGCTAACAGCTGGGATTCCAGGCATTGTTATTCAACATATTTGCCAGGATCATGAACTGTCATCTCTATCTTACACAGTCAACAAATCTGGTCCTTTGGTTTTTATCTCAATTAATGGCATCTCCTCATCTAGCAGCTCAAGTCACAAACTTCACAGGCAACTTTGATCCTGCTCCTTTCCCAGACCTCAATGTCTAATCCATTAGCGAGTCCTTAACTTTTTCCCCATAAAATCCAACCCAAATCTTGCTACTTCTCATCACCTCTTCCCCTGCTTCTTCAGGGACAGATGCCATCAATGTCACTGGGGCTACTACTGTAGCTTCTACTCTGTCCTATGATTGGTCTCGCCCTGTAGCTGGAATGATTCTTTCTATAATGTAAACCAAGTCATGCATTTCCACTGCTAGAGACACATTATTCGCTGTGAATAAAGAATAAAATTCAATGCCTTTTTCATAGTCTGCAAGGTCAAATGTGACTCAGCCTCTACTTTTCACCCTTGTTCTCGCTCTTGTTGTTTTCCTTTATGGTACTGGCGATTGATCTCAGTACCATTGCATTCAGCTGCATTCCTAGTCCATTTTTAAAATTTTGAGATGGGTCTCACTAAGTCATTAAATTGTCCAGGCTGGGTTCAAGCTTGTGATCCTCCTGCTTCAGCATCCCAGACTGTTGAGATTTCAGGCATGTGCCAGAACTCCCAGCCACCCCCCCCCCATTTCTTGCCAAACTTGCCTTAGGGTGTGCTGCAGACACACCTGCCTCTTTATGCCTCCTTCAGGACCACTGATTACCGTGATGCCTGCCTGGGACGCTCTATAGTTGCTTCCTTCTCCACATTCGAGGTTTGTTGTTTTCCCCAAATAGCAAAACATCAGAGAGACCTTCCCTGACCAAAATCAACTCCTCTCCCCAATCATTGTATGTACTGTTACTTTGCTCTGTCTTCTTTGAATCACTCATTACAATCTTAAAATGCAAAGCCAGGCACATGACTCAAGCCTATAATCTTAGCACCCGGGAGGCCAAGGCAGTAAATCCCTTGAGCCTGGCAGTTGGAGGTCAAGCTGGGCGAAATAGCAAGACCCTATCTCAAATAATAATAGAATAATTTTTAAAAATTTTAGGATTATGTATTAATCTCTATGCCCTTCCAAAAGGAATATATATGCTCTGTAGAATGGTAAATGTTCAGTACTGTAAGTCCAATTCTTACAATGGATTTCAGCATAATATTTTACTTACTATTTGTTGAACAAATGAATGAATATAAGGTGGGTTTATGATAAGATTAAATACATAGAATTTCCTTTTGTAATAAGATTTTCAGCATGACATTTCTTCACCTATCAAGAAATACTTGTAAGGCTGGGGATTTAGCTTGGTGACACAGCAGCTGCCTAGCAAGCATGAGGTGGAAAGTTTGATCCCTGGTACCAAAAGAGAGAGAGAGAGAGAGGGAGAGAGAGAGAGAGAGAGAGAGACTTGCAAATATCCTTAGTCCTGAAAGGGCCATTCTTCATGAATTAGTTCTACCCCCAGGCCTGAGTCAGAAGAAGTTGTACTGAAAGAAGTGCAACTTCCTGGAAAATAGCAATAATTATTCTGAAACATAATTATTATCCAATAATTTAGTGCCAGAAATCAGTACTATCACTTCCTATCTTCATTTGTATTAAGAGAGACTCTCGTATTATCCAAAGATGAGTAGATAAAATAATCATTATCTAGCTTAAAACATTTTGAAATTTTTAGATGAAATACAAATCGGCTTTCCAAAGTACCATCTTATTTGTACAAATACAAAACTGAAAAAAGAAGACAGAGATAATAGGCTCAGAACTGTTGAGCTGACGTGAATTACACAAAGCATTCACGCTAGTTTTTAGGGTACTATTATCTGGCCCTCCATATTAAAACAAGAATTTCGGGGGATTTTCCTTCATATTTTAGAAAGGTATGAACAGGACAGAGAGTGGACAGTCAGATTACCAAATTATGCAACAGCAGTTGGGATTATGAAGAACTTTCCATCTAAATTCTGATTGATCAGAAGTTGGGCATGATGGGGCACGCCTATGTCCCAGCACTCAGAGGATCACTGCAAGTTTGAGGCCGATATGGGCTACATAGTGAATTCAAAACCAGCCTGAAGGCCAGGCATGGTGGTACACGTCTGTAATTCCAGCACTTAAAGGCTGAGGCAGAAGGATCGCTGAGATTTTGAGGTCAGCCAAGGCTACATAGTGACTTCAAGGCCAGTATGAACTACATAGCAAGACCCTGCCTCAAAAAACAAAAGACCAGATTGAACTACACAGTGAGATCTTGTCTCAAAAAAAAAAAAAAAAGTGAGAGCTCAGGGAACTATTAACTGACGTGCTCCATGCGTAATCGGAAGAGTCAATGCCAGCACTCTTACCACCTTCACCATCTACTACCGTTACTGAGAGCCTTCTAGACTACACTGCAGCACAGAAATGACTTTCCACATCAGCAGCTCGGGTGAGCTGGGTGCATATACTACAAACCGGCAAAAACAGCGCTGTCAAAATAGGGTTAAAGATTTAAAAGAAATATATATATATATATATATATATATATATATAATTTCTAATTATCTTGGGGGTGCTGAGAGTTGAACTCAGGGACTCACACAAGCTAGGCAGGTGTGCTACCACTGAGCTACACCCCAGTCCTGTTTGCCAAACTCTTACTTGTTGTGGCAGCTTAGTAAAATTATTTGGACAGGTTTATTAAAATATGTCTGCTAAAATTTTTTTAAACAATGTTTGCAAAACTTTTGTTCTCAGTTATTTAGATCTCAAACAACAGAGTAGCTGGCCATTGTGGCACATGCCTGCAATCTCAGCACCTCGGAAGGCTGAGACAAGAGGAGATCAGTTCCAGGCTAGCTTAGGAGATTTAGCTAGACCTTGTATCAAAATAAAATAGAAGGGTCTGGAATCCAGGCATGGTGGTATACACAGGCCTGTATCCCAGCACTCTGAGAGGCTGAGGCAGAAGGACGTTGAGTTTGAACCCAGTCTGGACAGCATTTAGAGAGATCTTGTGTCAAAGAAAGAGAGAGAGAGAATAATTGTTTAAAAAAATTAAAACGGTTGGGAATGTACAGCAGTGAGAGGACGTGCGTTTAATCTCAATATATTTAAAAAAAGGATACTTCAAAATAATAAGTACACTTAAGTGGGTAAGAGTGACGTTCGAGGAATTTTGGAGATGTAGTACAGTATACAGACTGTCCTGCTTGCTCCTGGTATCCCGCCCTAGGCCCCACCCCGTGGCTATGACCACGCCCCTTCCAACCCCGTCCACTAACGGCGGCCCCGCCCACTGCCCCAGCCTGGCCCCCCACCGCCATGGCCCACTATGAGGAGGTCAGGCGCCCCCGCGCTCAGACCCTCGGGGACACGGAAGAGCCTTCCCGGGCCTGGCAGGGACCCGACAGCGACCACGCCGACGCTGACGCCGACGCTGACGCCGACGCCGACGCCGACGCCGACGCCCACTCCGATTCCGACGCCGATGACTGCGGCAGGGCGGAGGCCATCCGCTGCCTGACGCCCAGCGGCCACGTCGGGCTGGACTCGCTGCCCGAGCAGCTGGTGGCCAAGCGCGTGCGGCAGGGCTTCCACTTCAACCTGCTGTGCGTGGGGGAGACGGGCATCGGCAAGTCCACGCTGGTGGCCACGCTCTTCAACGGCCTGCCCGACGGCGCCCGCGCCTCGCACTTCTGCCCGGCCGTGGGGCTGCGCGCCGAGACGCGCGAGCTGCGCGAGAGCCACGTGTCGCTGACGCTGACCGTGGTGAGCACCGTGGGCTTCGGGGACCAGGTGGACAGGGAGGACAGCCACCGGCCCATCGCCGCCTACATCGACGCGCAGTTCGAGGCCTTCCTGCAGGAGGAGCTGCGCGTCCCGCGCGCGCCCTCCGCGCCCCGGCCCGACTCGCGGCTGCACGCGTGCCTCTACTTCCTGGCGCCCACGGGCCACGCGCTCAAGGCGCTCGACCTGTGCGCCCTGCGGAGCCTGAGCAGCAGGGTGAACGTGATCCCGCTGGTGGCCAAGGCCGACACGCTGTCCAGGGCCGAGCTGCAGCGCTTCAAGGCGCGCGTCATGGACGAGCTGGTGAGCCAGGGCGTGAGCATCTACCGCTTCCCCACGGACGACGAGGCCACGG
>RJWT010049100.1:0-11049 GCA_004365215.1 Cuniculus paca
TATGAAGAGCTTGATTGGGAAAGATGAAACAAGACTATGAATAAAGATCAATTAAAAGGAGACACATTAGTGGGACCAGATATTGATAAAGGATTGTACACTCCCTTCTTATTTCTCTGTCCTGAGAAGAATCTTTCGAGATTTCAATTTGATAAAAATACCAGTTCAAGGTGATCTAAGATATGATTACGGCATCTATAAGACTTTAATTCCTCTCTGAAGTTGACCATTTGTCTTAGTTCTTCTCACTCTAAGTCACTGGATTCTACTTTGTAAGGTTCCAAGAGCATCCCTTACAAATATGGAAAAGAGAGTTGATCCAACTGAGCTTTTAGTGAGAAATTGCAGTTACACACTCAGAATGGTGGAAAATCTGATTGTGAACATCTTAACCCAGAACAAGAGGGTGGGTTTTTAGGGTTGTTTTTGTACACACTGATAGGATAATTGGTTAATGAAATAATTAAATTATATGTAAAACCAATTACCCCATAGAGAGAAGGGGAAAAACAAAACAAAGCATTTCTTTCTGAAACTTCAGAGGATTACCAGGATTGGAAGAAAGCCAGCACTGGCAGTAACGCCAAGTACTGAAACAAACAGCCCTCCAATGAGCAACATTTTCCTAAATAGGAGTCACATCAATAACATTCAGGGACAGTCTTGCTCCTGGCTTACAGCACAACCTCCTGATATCCTAACTGTTTTCTGGCTGATCTGTCCAGGATCTTTTAATAACTAAACCCACCAGGGGAACATCCTACCAGTAAAGCCAGACCCTGGGAGGCAGCCACCCCTTGTCTGACCTGGAGGCAGCGCTCACTGTTAAATACCATTCTAAAAGCTTCTCTCCTGACTCACAACTCCGGTATACTACATTTGCTTGTGGCCACCTTCCCTCACCCACTGCCTCAGCTACACTTTTCCTACCGTGGGCTGTAATTGTGTATTTGTCCTCAGTGCAGATACCCTGGAACCACCGCCCTCAACTCTCTACCCACTCTTGGCCCAACTCTCACAGCCTGGGCAATCCCTCCTCAGGGTCTCTGCCTGGGAAGCCACTGGACATCTTTAACGGTAGCCTGTAATTCTCTGCAGTAAGTTTCAAAATTGAAAACTGTCTGAATTCATGGTAACATACATACAACAGTCGACAGAGGAGCAGAACCATTACTCTAATAACCTTCAGTTTGAGGCAAAACTCCTTGGACATGAACTGATCTTTTTAGTGCACTAGCCTCAGGCCACAGAATGAAGAGGCAGCAGAGACAGACCAGCCAGCCTGGCATTCTGGAACATTAATGCATATTCCACAGAGAGAGCCCTATAAATCACTTTCCTTGAGCGAGGAGATATAAAATAAAACAATTTGATTTTTGACATTTCTCCTCCTGGTGATTTAACCTCCTTTGAACTAACAAGGTTTTGTGGCTTAATCATGAGGAGTGAGAATCATCAAAGCATTCTCCAAGTCCCTAAAACTTCTAAGTAGGTCAGGCTTATTTTCAAGGTTTGTAGGATGAACACTACATTATATTCAGGAAAAAAAAAATCCTGCAGTTAGATACATATAGAGCTCAAGATGGAGTTTAAAGGAATGAGGAAGTAATAAAATTGCTGCAAAAACTAAAAGAAGACTCAAGGTTGAATATATGTGCATTTAAGTATACTGTAACTGCAGAAATGTTTTCTGTTGAAAGCAGTGTCAGTCTGTGTTATAGGCTCTACTTTCACTATCAATGCGGAGTTTTGTTCAAATGAATCACTGATAAAGGACTTCATGTTCTATTTCTTAGAGGGTAAGTATAATAAAAACTAAACGGGAAAATGCATAGGAAAATAGATTATCTCTGGATAACAGTGTTATAGATGCATTTCATTTTCTTCTTGTTAATCTGCATAATTTCTATAAGAAACATTGATGAATAAAATTATTAAATGAGATATATTACATAAATATACAAGTCTTTACTTTAGGCTTAGGATATATCAGGTTCCCTGAAAAATAACACAAAAATATGCATATTTCAATCGTTTAACACCTGAGGGGACCAGGTTGTGAGTACTATCACCACATAAAAACTTACTGACAATTTGTGGAGGTAATCTCACTAGGGAGTAGCAGGGCCAGGTGACAACTGAAATCTGTTGTTTCCCTAACAAAGACTGAGGCGGCCACTTTAAGATCAATCTTAGTGAGGGGCCAGAGAGCTGCTGGATGAAGAAAGAGGACTGAGTTTGGCATCAGCCAACATGTGTGCCCCCAACTCTGCACATAACTAGATACATAACCTTAAACTATGTGACTTTCAAGATTTCTTGTCTACAAAATGAAGAATTTAGATCAGGTCATATTCTTCGTTCTGTTACCCTGTAAAGTCAAAAATGGAATTTTATGTCACCCTGTTAGCTACTTATCAAATGAATACAATTGTCTGTATGGCAGTTCATTTGTACACATGCAAACACATATACTTGTTATACTTACCCAATGTAGTTACTCGTTAATGAACATGCTAAAAATGTATAAAAAGAACCTCTCTGTACCACACACCAACGCTCTGCCCACTCCACAATTTAAAGCTTCAAAAGGAGAGGCTCAACTACACAGCCCTGGCCAGAACAACTGTGGTGATTAATATTTTGGACCGGCAGCTTGCTGAGTGTTGTATACGGGAGACAAAGGGAACAAATGTGTACTACCAAGTAGCAAGATCTCAGTGCTAGGATGAGCCCTCTGCACACGTAACCTCACTTGGCCACTTGATCATTCAAATAATCTTTGGGGATTATTTGATTATCATGCTAGATGAGGACATGAGACAGAGGCTGGATATAGCTAAGAGATCCTGTCTGCCTTTCCTGCCCGTGAGCCAGTAAGCCTAATCACTACTTTGTAAGCACCCAACCAAACATTCGGTTCCTACAGTCTCATAAGCATAGTTGAAGCTTCCATATGTGACACATACAGTAATATATGGCACTGTTGCTAAAACTTCTGTACAAAAGTTTTAAAAAATGATTCATTGTATTCCTGATGTGTGACAATTCTGTAAGGTCAATGAAAAGCAGTAAACTCTCTGGGTTCAACGCTTGTGCCTACACTAAATGTTCTTTGTAGAAACAGTGATTGTTTTAAAGTCTGAATTGGATCACACACTGCATGTACTCTGATCCTTCAGTGGCTTCTCACTGCACTTAGAATATAACCGAGAATTTACACCAAAATCCTACAGGATGGGATCTCTACTCTTACCATAGCATCTGCCTCATTCACGCTTCCTATGTGAACTAACTTACCTGCAAGCCCCAAAATGTGCCCAACTCCTTCCAGCCTCAGCAGAATTGCCAGATTTAGTGAAAAGATGGCAAGGACAAATTTTAATTTCAGCTAAATATTAATCTCAGGCGAACATTTAAAAAAATTTTTTTTACTGTGTCCCATGGTGTATTTGTCACATAAGAGCACTCATCATATATGCAAATTATTGTATGTATTGAGTTACAGTTTATTGTTTGCTGCTCTCTGAATGTAAGCTCCTCCAGGACACAAGCTTCATCTGTTTGTCTAGCATACCCCCAGCCCTCAAAAGTATCCCTGGCACAAAGTTGACACTCAAGCAATGCTCGGTGCTTAGAGAGTAAGTCAAAAGCATGACTACATCTGTAGGAAATTTATGATAATATACTCTCTTTCACTTACGTGGTACTTTACTTTTCTCATTTTATTAGAGCCTTTCAGCGATACACTGAGTTAAGCCAGGTAATCTTCACCTTGGCCTCAGTGAAGAGAAACCAGAATGAAAACTCAAGAGAAGACTCAGCCATATGCAGCCAAGTGGTGAGATTCAGACAGACCACCTGGTCATTTATTTTCCAGTGCAGTAATTACTCCTTACCTGCAGAGGATACATTCCAAACCATTCCATGAATGGTGATGAGTCACATGCATACAATTTTTTCTTACATACAAGGTGTTATCCAAAATACAGTGAATGTTTAATTTTTAAGAATGTATTACAGTAAAAGACATATTACCATTAATCCCCTTTAAAATATTTATCCTTGCTTCGAACGCAAATACCCCATCGCTCTTGGCACTTTCTGAAGCAGTTCTGGGAGTTCTCTTTCATGAGTACTTATAATTGTGTTGCCATGGCTACCCCTCAGTGCCAAGAACTGACTCAAAATGCTCATCTTTCGTGATCGTTTTGACTTTGGGGAGGAGCCACAAGTTTCACAGTGCCAGCCCTGGTGAATAAGGTGGATGAGGACACACCAGAATGTTTTTAAAAACCTGCCTTTTCAACAGAAAGCATTCGGCAACAGCATTCACCATATTTTTGATCACACCTTATTAAAAAAACTCAGGAAGGACTTCCATAACTGCTTCAGAAAGGCAAGAATAGCTGGGTGTGGTGGTGCACTCTTGTAATCCCAGCTCAGGAGGCTGAGGCAGGAGGATCGTGGCAAGTTCGACAGCAGCTTGGGCTACAAAGTGAGCCCAAGGCCAGCCTGAACTACACAATGAGACCCTGTCTCAAAAAGGCAAAAACAGACAGAGGCAAGAACAATGGGATAAGTGTGTTGGGAGCAAGGGAGAGAAATACATTTAAAAACATGTAAACATTTGCTGTATATTTTGATCACCTCTTGTACATATACCTATGATAGTTTAATTTATAAATTAAACAGTAAGAGATGAACAATAATAATTAAGCAGAAAAATTATAACAATATACAATAGTAAAAGTTATTTGTTTGTTTATTTATTTATTTATTTATTTTTGTACTGGGGATCGAACTCATGACTTCAAGCTTGCCAGGCAGGCACTTACACTGCTGAGCTAAATCCCTGGCTATGAAAGTTATTTAAAATTGAAGAACTGTTTATTTTTGGAATTTTCCCTTGACTATTTTCAGGCCATAGTGGTCTGTGGGTAACTGAAACTGCATGAAGCAGATGAGGGTAGGAGATAAGGAGAGTAGGTGTCAGTGCATCCCCCGGTAAGGCAGGCAGGAATACCACAGACACAAGCCTGAAAATACGTGCAGGAGGAAGATTGCAGAGGGCTGGGCTGATCCCTGAGAATTCTTCTCAAGACATGAGGAAAGGGTAGAACATTAAAAAAAAGCTGCAGTATGTTCTCAATGTCCCATAGAACCAGTGGGGTTTTAATGAGAGGATGTCACAGGATTTCCAAAACCCACCCCAAATCCCTATAGGGGAAAAGTCAATTTTCCTTCACACAGAAGCAGCAGCAGAGGAATTCTTCTGCAGCCAATCGTATAGGTAATGCACCAACACGCTTTGCTAAACTCTTGCTCGGCACACTGGCCTCATCTGCCCTGCATCCATGCTGGTGACCCATTAACTGCCAAAGTCACCCAATTTTATCAGGGAGTCACACTGTAGAGGCCAGAAAATAACTCTTAGGTGTAATATGAAATTGGGCCTGGAGGCCATTTGTGGACTGCAGGGAAAGAAAACAAGAAGTCACCAAGAAGCAAGCCCTCCCTGTGAACCAGCGCCATGCGTGGGCCACTCTTGGGGGACAACCAGATGCCAGACATTTTCCATGAGTTGTTGCCATTCGCAGACTGCAGGGGAAGAGAACAAGAAGTCAACAAGAAGCAAGCCCTCCCTGCAAATTGGTGCCATGTGCGGAATGCTGGTTGGAGAGCCAGATGCCAACCCCTTCCAGTACATGGGCTGGGAAACGAGAAGAGCCAACCTTTCCACCGCCCCCCATACCAGGCTGCGATAATGGCTACTGAGGTGGAATACAATTTAATGCTTGTAATGTTTAGTGTTTCACTGACTTGGCAGGTCTAAAGCTGGTGGTCTGATTATCTATTCAGAGGATAGCAGTACACAGTGTAGCATCTATGGGGGGTCTCCTTCTGTGGGTGGTGGCCATTGTTGATTCCCTATTGTCTTGTTTTGAAGTCCTGTGTCATTTTCATTGCTTTGAGTTGGGTTTTATTCTGTTTTGTTTTGTTTGATTTTATTATAGCCGATGGATGATCACTACTTCAAAGATAGCAAGATATATTATGATAGCCATCTTGGATTTACTATTATCTTGTTTTGAAGTCCTTTATTGCATTCATTGTTCTGTTTTTATTGGTTCTATTCTGTTCTGTTTTGTTTGATTTTTACTATGTCTGAAGGTCTGGGCAGCTATTTTGAAGACAACAGGCATTATGGTAACCACTGTTGATTTCCTATTGTCTTGAAGTCCTGTGTCACACTGGTTTGTTTTGATGGGCTTTGTTTATTTTGTTTGGTTTTATTCTCTTTAAAATAAAATAAAGTAAAAAAGAAATTGGGCCTGGAGTGTAGATCCAAGCAAATAATGTGAAGTAACAATGAGAATAAAAGATGGAGAAGAGAGCCATGTTTTCTCATATAAACGGCTCATTTCATTCTGGTAGTCTAATCTGATCCCTCATATTCTCATGTAGATACAATATTAGAAAGCATTATAATAGACTTGTTAGTAAGTACTCAAAACACCTCTGGCTTCATGTCTCAACTTAAAAGTTCTTAAGAAGATTTTAAAGTTATAAATTTTGCAATGGTGTTTTTGTAAGATGAGAAGGTGATAGCTAGGAGAAGTTACCCACTCAGAACAATGACAATAAAAAGCTATTGCCTATTTTGTAAATGCTTGAAAAAACTGTTCTTTCAATAAATACATATGGCCATGTACTGCATCAGTGCATATGAGAATAAAACAAGTCCAAAGTCTCTCTCAAGATTGTACTTATAAATCTTGAATGATGCTGATGGTGGCCCCTGGGCCATTGCATTTGCTTTTCCCACTACCTATTGAACACCTCTGCCAGACGTTTGCATTTCTTCCCTCACACCTCCTTTAAACACCATTCCCTCATCTTCTCAGTAGGGCTTTTTCTGAGCACTCTGTCAAAACTTGACATATTAATTTTTCATTAGCACTTATTACCTATTTTTTTATGGCATTTAATATAATCTAAGAGATTACATACTTTTTGACGTTGCTATCTCTTCTCATAGCACATAACCTTGATGTCTGCTCATTGTCAAATGCCCAGCACCCAGGAAAATGCAATGGAAGTGAGTGCCATGGCACCCAGAATGTGGTCCCATGTGTTAGATATATGGTTGATTCTCAGAGCCATGCAGTAAAACACCTTAGACCAGAGAACAAGAAAACTATTAAAAACTGCCAAGGAACCAGGCATGGTGGTACATACCTGTAATCCCAGCACTCTAGGAGGCTGAGCCAAGGAGACTACAAGTTTAAACCAGGCTGGGCAACTTAGTGAGACGATGTCTCGAAACTTACAAATAATTTTAAAAAGGGTTGTGGATATAGCTCAATGTAAAGGCCCTGGGTTCAATGCCCAGTACTGTAAAAAAAAAAAAAAAAAAAAAAAAAAAAAAAAAAAAAAAAAAAGAAAAGAAAAACCAAAAAAACACAACTTTCCAGATCACACCAAAAAGATGCAGAAGGCAACATGATGGATTTTTAAAGCAGGAATAATAACAGATATCTGTAAGAAAAGAATTGCAGTCAATCATACATATCAAATGTTTCAATTAATGACTTCATAATAATAAAAACTAAAAAAGCATACAAGCAAGCATAAAGAAATTAATAAGGTGCTGGTAACAAGTGGAAGATGCTAAAAATCTTCAGCATCTTAGAAATACATAAAGCAAACAATTTCGAAATAAAGGTTTCCTATATATAAATTGTCAGGATGACCAAATAGCACATGAAGAGTCGTTTCACAAAACTACTCATGATACAGTAACAATGGATCCCTAATGAATTTATGGACCTAGGCACTGATCATGTGTGGTAGATTGACAACTGGTGGTCAATCTGTAACACCTAGCTGAACTGAGTCAGCGTGGTGCTGGGTATGGATGGCCTACACGAGGATTGTTGCCAGCAACATAAAAAGGACAACTGGAGAGGAAGAAGTGGTGGTGTTGGTTCGCCTAATGCTATTGGTTCTCCTGGAGGAGCTTGTCATGCTTATTTCCTGACATCAACTTGACTTTTCTCACTGTCAGAGGAGCTCGGGACCTTGTTCTCACTGAGAATGGCTGTGACACTTTGCGGGGGAGCTCTGGTCCTTTGAGCATCGCTTTCTGGCTCCGGAAGGGAAGATGGTGTGTTCATTCAATCTCCAGGAGAAGCTTTGTCACACTGGCTTCCTGATATGAACTCGGTTGTTATTGTCAGAGGACCTTGGGACCTCGTTGTCGCTGAGGACGGCTGTGGTACTTTTCGGGGGAGCTCTGGTCCTTACTTTGAGTGTTGCTTCCTGGCTCCAGAGCAGAATCCTCAGCTGTTGGCACAGATCCTTCATCTCACTGGCACAGACTTTCTAGCTTCCACCACTGACCTTCGGGCCTTTCCAGCGCAGAACCATAAAACAGACTTGCATGAGTCATTGTTGTGGGCTCTAGGCCTCCAGTTGGACTCGTGGTGGGCACTGTCATGGGCCTTAGGTCTTTAGCTGGACTCATGCAGGACGTTGCCATGGGATCCAGGCCCTCACCTGGATTCCTTGGGGCTTTTAGTGTATGGACAGATCCTGCACTTCTTGAGTTTGATTTTTTTTGGGTATAAAATAATTCTATAAATTATGTGTCCTGTATGTAATTGTTTTCCTTGCAAACCATGACTACATCACCTAATTGTCATAAAGAGAGTGACAAGTAGGCATCATCTGCCTCCTAAGAGAAATATATAACAGCATCCCAGAAATGGGCTTGCAAAATTAACAAGCCTAACTCTGATCAAAACTCACATCTAAGTATGAATTTCCAGGAAATGTAAGGGGCAGAGGGTCAGGTTATATAATTACATAGAGATATAAGCCTCAAAATTAAGAAGAAAGCAGATTTATACCAAAATAAAGCAATTTCTTCAATAAAAGAAAACACATGGGAAAAAAGAAATGGAAAGGGATCTAAAATTTGGGAGACTTAAAGTATATCAAAAATTGAAATTTATGGTCCTCACTTGAAACTCAGTTGTAATAAACTTTGTAAGAGGATCTACAAATAGCAATACTAATTTGACATTTGATGATGTTAAAGAAATCACATTATCAGGTGTGAAGTGGTATTAATAGTTATAATGAAAGTAATTTTCTGTCTTAAGAGTCTCTTTAAGCGCTACACATGGAAATATTTATAGATAATATGATGTTTCAAAATAATGGAGATGGGGAAGCACGTAAATGAAATGATATGGCTGTGAATTGAATCTGGGTCATGAGCACATGAGATTCATTATATTCTATTGTACATATGTGATACCTCTCATATTAAAAAAGCTTAAAATATAAAAGTTTATTTCAAATATGCTTTCGGGACATGAACTAAAAGTCACAAAAGACAACATTTAAAAGTGTGTAAAAAACAAATTGAAGATTATGTCACTGAAGCCCTCGCCCATCATATGCATGCCAAGGACCAAAGAAGGTACAGTTTGGGGCTTGGCTGGTTATGTTTTCTCCCCATTTGATTTTTTGTATGGTGGAGGCCAGAAGTCTAACTATAAATGTTACAGGAGCTGAAACTCACAGGCAACCCAGAGGCATCATTAAGAAGAATATTAGAGAAGGGAAAGTGTGAAGAGAGAACAGAGAGATCAATTAGGCTCACTGACAAATGCCGCTCTCTAAAGTCAGAATTTAAAAAATCCTTTTGCTAAGGGTATCTTAAAACTCAGGTAATAAGAGCAACACAAGCACAGAGATGGGAAAGACACAAATTAAGGAAGTGGGAAGAATATGATCATAAATCTCTGCTACCTCCTTTACTGCTAAGAACTGTTACCTGACGGAAAGGAATTTCCCATGTCACACGGCTCACTATGTACAAAGTGTGGGTTGGTCTTCTCAGGCAACAGGCTAGTGGTATTTTTAAAGTATTTCTAGACTTATCCCAAATGTTAGTCTTTTTTTTAAATTCAGGTTTTCTCTTGCAACCTAGTCGATTCTTTATTGCTCCCCACTTTAACAAATTAGTCTATGCAACACTATTTCCAAGTCATCTTTAGCAGCCAACACAGAACATAAATCCAAATCATTGTAGTGGTTATTAGGATTTCATTTCATGCTCACATTCACAAACATTTAAGCTTTCAACCTTTCCTGCTGGGCATTAATGTTGGCATTAATCAAGGGATTAAGTACACTGAATTTAAACTCAAGGTTAATAGCATGCTTGGTCAATATTAGTTTTACATATTGCCAAGGGAAAACAGAAAGAGGCAAAGACCTTTATGTGTGTTGTGCAGGAAATGTAAGAAACAGATTGATGGGTAAGGCACTAAATTGATTCTTTTGTTCCATTGTGAGGGTTGGACACACCCAGACAGACACAGACAGACAGACAGTGATTTCAAGGCAACAGTTTGTACACATCTAAAGACCCAGCAATTCATCACTGGGAAATTTGACTATTTCTGACCAACTATACTTAAAATGGCAACAGAAATGCTTAAAAGCAGTGTCAACGAATTAAGAAGTCAGGGAAAGTACGCTGTTTGCTATCTTCTGGAACAATGATATAAAAAGAAAAAAGTGTGGCTGTCAAACATATGCATCAATATACCATCCATGGGGTGAAGAATTTCATTCTAAATTTTACAAAATCTGCTATCAGGAAAAGGCTCTGCAGATAGCTAAGTTAATATACCTGAAACAATGACATTCCAAGTAATTACTTTATAGGGTCTTGTCTCTATAACAGGAGTAGTTATATGGTTCACAAAAACTGACACAGAAAATGAACTGCCAGATGCTCTGGAAATATAGGATGCCTGATGAATCATTCACTCACCCTTACCCCTTGGAATGACACACACTTGGTTTTCATGAGTTATGTCCTCAGGAGAAATAGTGGAGTTTTTCTGTCTTTAGGTAGGGTAACAAAATTACAAAGTTTTAGAAAACTATTAATAAAACTCATTAATTGAAACAAGCTAACTAGAGCCATATTTCAAACATAAATTATTTAACTGTAAGACTGAG